>ML791168.1:374237-386247 GCA_009831015.1 Picea engelmannii
TAAAAGCAGAATGGTCGAGGGGGTCTGCAATTCAATCTCAACCATGGATCTAGTCGTCGACACCTCAATCGTTCAGATGCGTGCCTTTGTTATACATGATTCCGGACCCCCCCTACCTTTAAATATAGAACAGTCGGGGGGGGGTCCGAAAAAACTTATCAACCGTAGATCTGTGCGCTAGAACCTCAACCATTTATCTATGCACTGTCTTTAATCTGTGAGCGCAAACTCATATTTTCTCAGAAAACTTAGGATAAGCGCTTTAAGTGGGTTTGTCCAAGCTTTCCCTGTTTTTATCACCATGGGGTTAGACATTCAACTTTCAAACATCAAAGATAGGGTTCAACATCAATCATCATGCCTGTTTTATTAAGATAAAGAAAACTACCCTATGCTCTAACCTAATTACCTATGACATTTAGCCCAGATTAAACTATTGGACTAAGAAATTACTCTATCCTGGGGTTATTTGACCAAGATTAGGCAGTTTGGTCAAATTTATTCACTAGCTAACCTAATTTGCTTGGCTAAGATTAAACAGTTTAGCTAATCTTATTCACTACTTCTATCAACATCAATTTAAAGGACTTGCCCATGCTTAAACTTTATGGACCAAGTCATTGTTATTGCATGGGGATTTATTTAAATTTCTTTTATGCCCTCTTTTATTCTTTTTCTTTCTTTTCTCAAATTATTTGCAGAATGAAAAATCATTTGGCAACCAAAACAATAAAAGGATAAAATTTCCAGTCACCAGTTGATCCTATAAATTATAGGGTTATAACAATGGATCCACCCGGGGATGGTACTCTCCTTGTGAAGTGCCAAGAATCATGTTTTCTGATGTTCTGAAAAACTTTCCCGACAGTTTCCTTTGTTGTTTGATTTGTTTTATTTTTGAATGTTTGATGATAATGTTTAGTGTATTAAGGCCTTCTCTGCAGGCTTCAACCATCTGATCAAAATTATTCACTCAAAAACTTGTAAGCACAATAAAATGATTTGTACAATGGAAAGGTGTGACTCAAGGTCCCTACTAAGGAGGTGAGTAGTGCTTCAACATTCTGCCATTCACAGGTTCTCCTGGCAGATTGGTTCCATCGTTGATGCTGAGTAGGAAACCATTATTTCCTCTGAATGCATGAATTATGTAAGGTCCCTTCCATAGACTGTCTAATTTTCCATGCTTCCCCTTATCTTCATTTCGGGCATCCCATCTTAGAACTAGGTTACCTAACTCAAAGTCATCTTCTTTAGTTCTTTTATCAAAGATCCTTTTTATTATATCCTGGACAACCTGAGTTTTGTTGTATACTTCTTCTCTGGACTGCTGCAAGTGGATCATCTGGTTTATCCTTCTTTGGGAATTGTTCATCTTGGCTTGCATCTCTTGCAGTAGTTTCATGACAGGAACCCCTAAGGAGGTAGGAAAAAATGCTTCAGTTCCATAGACCAACTGATATGGAGACATACCAATTGACCTCTTGGTGGCTAGTCTGTCAGCCCATAGTGCAAAAACCAGCTTGTTATGCCATGACTTTTTGTTTTCTTGCAACATCTTCTTAATAATGTTCACCAGGGTTTTATTGGATGCCTCTGCCAGCCCATTTCCCTAAGGGTAATAAGTTGTGGAATGTCCCAAACCGATATGATACTGGTTGCAAAAATTTATGAGCTTCTTGGATCGGAAAGAAGTTGCATTGTCATTTATAATTTTTCTTGGACACCCAAAACGAGACAAGATATTATTTTCTAAAAATTTAATAATGACAGAATCAGTAGCTTGTCTGCTTGGTATAGGTTCAATCCATTTTTTGAAATAGTCTGTAGCAGTAAGAATCCACATGTGTTGGCCTAAAGAGGGAGGATGTATTTCTCCGATAAAGTCTAATCCCCATTGCTGGAAAGGAGCTTCAACATAGATTGGCTTCAGGGGCAAAGGGAGGAGCTTCTTTTTGCCCTCGAACACCTGACATTTATGACACGAAGTCACCTTCTAATGCACATCAGGAAATAGTGTAGGCCAATAGAACCTAGCTCTGAGGATTTTCTTAGCTGTGGTCTTCCAGATCAAGTGACCACCACAGTCTCCTGCATGAAAATCCTGCAATAATTTGTCAGCTTCATCCTTTAACAGAAAATTCAACAGAATACCTCCGGGATCCTTCCAATAAAGATTGCCTTCTAGAATGCAAAATTTTAGTGCTTTCAATTTCAAAAACCTAGCTTTAGTTTTGGTTAGACCAGGGGGAGCTTGTAAGTTATGCAAAACAAATATCAGCTCTGCATACCATGGAGAGTTCAGAAATACCTCTTTCACACTTGGAGTCACATGCTCTCCTTGTTCATCTACTGCAACTAAGAAATTAATATCAAGAGAATGGAAAGTGGATTCAACCATTAACTTTGCTAAATCTTGACCTTTAATCAGTTTAGTAGGCTTAATCTCTATGTCATACTCCAGAATGATAACAATCCATTTTCCTCTTCTACCATATGGATTGTCCTGGGTTAAAATATCATTCACTATTGTGTTCAAAACATATGCGATGGTGTGGGAATGGAGAATATATACTCTAAAATCCTTTATGGCTTTTACCAGGGCAAAATCTTGTTTCTCCATTATTTTATAATTCAAATCAGCATCTCTTAAAGATTTACTGAAAAAGGCTATGGGTTGTTCATACCCTTCGTTGTTTTTCTGTAGTAATACTGTTGCAATGGTATGTTCAGAATCGAAAGAAAAAAAGGAAAAATATTTGGTGAAGTTAGGACTGATCAAGACTAGAGCCTGTGTGAGTGCATGTTTAACTTGTTCAAAAGATTGTTTGGATTCAGTTTCCCATTTTATTTTTGTGTCCTTTTTTAACATGTTGGTGATGTTCCTAAGAAGCTCAACCAGGTTGGGTATGAATCTTCTCAGAAAGTTTATTTTTCCAATGAAAGATTGTAACTCTTTTATATTCCTTGGGTGTTCCAATTTCTGAATGGCTTCTATTCTGCTGGGATCTATCTTAATTCCGTCCATAGAGATTATGTTCTCCAACAATTTACCTTCCTCTAATCCGAAAAGACATTTCTTAGGATTTATAGAAATCTCAAATTTCCTGCACTTTTCAAACACTCGTCTGAGATGTCGTAAGTGCTCTTCATCGGACTAGGAATAAATAGTTACATAGTCCAGATAAATGACAATAAATCTACCAAGTTCTTCCACAAAAGCGATGTCCATTGCTCTTTGGAAAGTGGCTCCAACGTTCATCAAACCGAAAGGCATCTTCACATACATGAAGGTACCCCAAGGTGTTGTGACAGATGTTTTCTCTTGATCATCTGGGTGAACAAGAACTTGGTTATAGCCTGAGAAACCATCCAGTAAGGATATTCGCATGGATCCAACTACCTTTTGTAATATATGGTCCATTTTTGGTAGGGGGTAGTTGTCCTTTAGGGAAACCTTGTTCAGGTTTCAAAAATCAATGCAAAGCCTGATTTCCCAAGTTTTCTTTTGGGTCGGGACCATATTTGAAACCCATTTGGAAAATCGTAAAGGAACTATGATTTTAGCATCATACATCTTTTTGGTTTCTTTTTCTATCAGGGGAAGTAACTTGGGATTGATTCTCCTAAGTTTCTGTCTGAAAGGTTTTTGATCTTCTTTTATCGGGATCCTATGTTGAATGATGCTTGTGTCATAAGATTTTAAGTCTTCATAACCCCAAGCAAACACATCCACATATTCCTTGAAAAGTTCAATGTATTTCAGTTTCTGCTCAGGGGGTAAAGATTTGGAAAGTTTTACCATCTTGGGTTTCTCTTCTGTCCCTATGTTACAGTCTTCAACCTCTTTCCCACTGTCTTCAATTTTAGGTTTTTTAGCTATATCATTAAAATCAAATAAGTCTTCTAACGGAACTAAACCCCTAGGTAAAACATTGCTATTTAAATGCAAAACATCAGAATCTATCTCATCTTCGCCTGATTCTTCTGAATCTATTTTATTTACACTATTATTTCCAAAAACAGACTTATTCACATTCTCATCATCGTTTTCTAAGTCTATGTTTGTACACTTGAAATCATTTTTACATTGTAGAAAATCTTCAATTTGGTCATCGTTCCCAAATACCTGCCAGTATCTGATGTTGTCCGGGACAATCAGTTTTCACTTTACCTCCACCGTGTACGAGTGAGTGGAATGAAAAGGTATCTTGCATGTAGCTTCTGACGTAGCTAAACCATCTGCTAAAATGTTTTGTCCCCTGGGCATCACCTACAAATCAACTTCAGTGAAACATTGAAGGGCATCCAAAATAACGTTTCTATAAGCTCTAAGCCGGGGATGTTTTGTTGCGTACTCACCTTTAATTTGTTTGATAATTAATTCAGATTCACCTCTTACCATGATTTGTTTGGCACCAAACTTCTTTAGTATTTTTAGGCCGAGCATCAAAGCTTCGTACTCGGCTATGTTTTTAGTGCATTGAAAATTTAGTTTGTAAGAATGGTTTTCCAAATACCTGGATTTGTGATTGTGCAACCAAACTCCTGTTCCAACTCCTTCTTTGCTTACAACTCCATCGAAGTCCATGATCCAGAAATCTGCTGCTAATTCTTCACTTATTACATTTTCCTTCCTTTCTGCCCCAGTGATTTCATGGCCTTCTTTTGGATCAAATGTATCTTCTTCCAACTGAGTGATTTGTTCTTCCATATCGCCGTCGTTATACAGGATGAAGGAATCTAGATAAGAGTGAGCAGAGTACAGAGGATATTTATGGGGCTTTTCTTGGCTGTTGACCATATATTTCATCAATGTCTCTCTGTACAGTCTTCTTTGTTGTCCGAATACTGGGACAGTGGCATATGACATATCCAACTGCAAAGTACCTTTCAACTTGGCCCCCCAAGACCTGGACAACAACATACCATATTTCGGGGGAATGTTCGCGACTACCACATCCATAACCATGCTTTTTGCTGGAATCTGAACTAGGGTGATACATAAGTCCTTGATCAACCCGATACATCTGACTTTGCTGGAGTCAAAAGAGTGTAAATCCTTATAAGGTCTGGTGACCTCGAGTCCCATTTTTTCCATCACTGCTTTAGGCATCAGGTTATGGGAAACACCCGAATCTAACATAGCATTGTGCATAATCAGGTTGTGTATATTAAGGCTGATGTAAAAAGGGGCGGAAACAACAATGTCAGTCTGACCATCAACTTCAAGTCCAAACAGGAGTTCAGGTTGATCATCGGTAAGATTTACCATGTCCGAATGATTCACCGATCCAATGGTTAAGGCCTTCGTGCGTATATCAGGCTCAATGCTCAGCGCTTTGATCACCTGCGATCGGTAAGAGTTCTTACTCATCAACTCAGAAAGGGGAATGGGAATTTTCACTTTGGATAATTCCCCTTCGAGGCTGAAAGGAATAGGTGCTCTGCTTTGGCTCAACAATTCTGATCTACCCACCATAGTTTTTTGGGAGGAAGCATTTGGTTAGTTGGTTGATGAAACATCAACCTGCATTGATATTTGTAAAATGGTAGGGTTTATTTTTGCTAGAGTTTCAACATTACCTTTCTCGGGGATCTTCTTGGTAGAAGGCTCAGGAGATTTCTTGGTTTCGACTGTTTTCTTCGTTTCGGTTGCCTTTTTGGGGGAATTTTCATCTGTCTTTTTACTTCGCAGATTGTACTGCCTGTGTACCTCCATAATGTCATTTTCAAATGCCTGTTGTTTGGTTTCTTCGGCTTCCTCACTCAACTCTATTTGAGAAAGAAGAAAAATTTCTTGCTCTTCCTGAGTAAGGAAAATGGCTTTGTTATTGTGAATGCCCATGAGGTTTATGTGTGTGCCCTCTAATTCTTCAACTACCTCTTAACCTTCATCAGCATAGTTTTCCTATAGGGGTGGTCTGATTTGTTCATCATGACCCCTCTATTCTCTTTGATCCCTAGGATCTCTTTGCCTGATTTGAGGAGGATTTCTTCTGAAGTTAGGATTCCGAATTTGTGGAGCCGGTTTGTTTTCTCTAGGAGGATTTCCTTCAGCTACAGTAAGTCTCTCCATCATCCTTTCCATTTCTCTAGCTAAGGAATCCAGTTTGGCGTCAGAAGAAGATGTGGAAGGTTCCTCTTTAATCGTGACTATCCTCTCCGTCCTCTGTCATGCCCTTTTAGCCAGTAGGTTGGCCTCTACACTTATTGCACTTTTCTGCATGTCCTCCAAGGTGGTGGAGTTTCTTTCCCTTAATTGATACGACATATCAGTGTCGAAACCGTTAGGGAATTTTTTTAGTGCCAAACCTTGTGGGGGTTTAATATTGGTTGGAATCGCATTGTACAGATTGTTGAAGTGGTGCAGTAGTCTTGTACTGTCTCTCCTTGATTCCTTCTGATGTTTTCGTATTCTGACAAGATCTAGAGAGGGTTTTTCTTTACCTCCCATCTGTCCAGAAAACTTCTTTGAAACGTCATAAGTTCGACCACTGAAGTAGCACGTAAGCCTTTGTACCATTTATTAATGTCCCCAGTCAGACTCTATGCAAAAAGTCTCATTTGAACGTCAGCTTCATCCACTTCCTGCAAGTCAAAATAATCATTCATTTTATCAACGTGTTGTGCGTTCAAGGGCCCTGTACCATCAAAATGTGGGAGTCTCGTTTGATAGTCTTGGGGCATGTTGTGTAGAGGTGCAACCAACATCAAGGGAGCATATCTGGACGCCATGATAGGTGGAGGGGGTTGGACAACAACCTGAATGATAGGTGGGGCGGTGGCAGAAAATGAGGAGGATGAGGGACTAGCTGGCACAGAGTGAGCGGCTTGAGGTTTTGCAGTGGGAGATAATATTTCAGAGGTCTGGGGTTGCAAGATGGTTGGATCTAAAACTGTTTCAGTTACAACACTATCAGATTTCGTTCTAAACATGATTTGTTCAAAAATGGTGTCAAAGTCGAGATCTTGAAGGGAAAAAAGTTCATCTGGAAGAGAAGGGGACCTATGAAGGGGACTATGACTCCCTGAACCTTCTACAATAGTCTTCTTTCTGAGTAATTGTTCTGGATTATCAGTTGCTATCGCAGGTTCCGGGTCTGGGTGGGATCGAGTATAAGCTTTTTTAGGAGCTAGATTATTTTTTTAATTTTTATATATTTTTATTTTTATGAATCTAAAATTACTTTGTACAAGCATTTAACAACCTCTAAACATTATTTCTTTCTCAGATTTATAAAAATGTTCAGAAACAAAGTTTTCTTCTAGGGAAAAAAAAAACCGTGGGGTTGAGTGTTTGTTCAGTTCCCCAGTATGGTCGCCACTATGTTAACGCTCCATAAATTCCTAGAGGTTGTCAGAGTAGAAGAAATTTACAAGTGGAAACTTTATCCAACCGATTCGAAACTGGAATCTATCCCTACCAACTTCAGAGAAGGATCTCTCTATATGATTTAGCTATGTTTTAACTTTGAGATATTAGGCTAGTTAAACAAAATAAGATTGAATGGTTTGTTTTGTTTTTGTTAAGTTGGATGAAAAGGTTTTTACGCCTCCGTTGGGCTATGGGGTCTGTATTATAAAGATAGAGGTCTAAACAAAAATTAAAATATTCTTTTCACAGGAAAAAATAATGCATTCATTGGATTATTTAGCAGTAAAGTGATGAATAGTAGAAAAGACGAGAATATCAATTAAAGTAAAGAAGCATTTAAGAATTTCTTCACTGTAATATAAGAAAGATAAACATTTAGATCTTTCAAAGCTGGAAACAGGGTATACAAATATAAATCCTGCAACATGCACTACTTTTAAAATATTAGATTAGAAAACAATATGACAACTGAGGGAGAAAAACATTTAACATAGAAAAGAAAACATCACCAATGAATAACACGCGAGAATCCTGTGAAACGTCCCTTTGTATTACTGGAAGATCTCTTGATAAAAAATACAGTCTTTCTGGCTTACAGGGCGTAAAGATTAGGATGTGGAAAATTCTAAATTTAGCTAACTAACTCAAGAACATACAAAAATTTAGGAACTATTTGATGATGTGTTGAAATCTTCATGTTGATTTCTGGGGTAAACCGTTGGTGAGTCCTCTGCACGACCTCGTCTGATGGGATAGCTAACTGGGCTTGGACACCTCATCTCCTACTCGATCAGATTGCATAACTCTTCCCTTTGAAGGTGACTAGGAATGACGACTTTGAGTAGTCTTCAGTATACTTCATCCATCTCTGTATACTTGGAAAAGTTGGCTTGACGATGAAAATGTACCGGATCTCGTGTTGTATGCTGATGTCTCACTGTAAAGCTTCTAAGAACGCCTTGCCTGTGATACTGCCCTGTATTCCCGAGAATTTTGAACTATCTTTAGCCACGGCGACTAGTCTCTTTTTATAATAAGAAAGTGTCATTAACTTGTCATTTATGACCCTTAAGCCAGGGAGGCCTTTCTTCTGTAGAGCTTCAATTTTGCTGAAAAATATTTGCACTCTTATGTCCATAGTCTGGACTTTTTCCTCCAGCTGTAGCATCGGTCCTCTTTTGGTTAGGACCCTCTTGACCTCAAGGATGGTCTCCATCTTATATTCAATTTTCAAATCCTCTAACTCTTCTCTGGTTTTTGAATTAAGGAAATTAATGATCTTAGTGGCTTCTGTGGGCATCTCTCCCAGTTCTCCTCTTATTTTCTCAATAACCTGCTTGCTTCTTTGCACTAGTTCGTTTTGCTCAAACATGATTTGTACCATAAGCCATATTTCATTTACGGACTTGGTGATATCCATCTAGACACTTTCCTTGACCTCAACAAGTGTTTTTCCTGCCACTGTTTGTTTTTGAAGATGTTGCAATTCCTGTTTGAGCTTGTCTAACGTTTGTTTCTCCTTGGAGTAGCTAGTTTGGTAAGAAGACTTGACTTCCTGAAGGTTCACAACCTCCTTTTTAAGTTTGCTAATCTTTGTCTCTTTCAAATTCATCTCTTCCATGGATTTTTCCATTTCTACTATCTTCTCCAGAGCTATCAGTGGAGTTGCTGAGGGAATTTCTGTTGTAGATGTTGTGCTTAGTCCTGTGAGTGAAACTGTGCTCAATGGAATGACTTCCATAGGCTTTGAGTGTTCCTTCTCTTTCACTAACCTTTCCATTTCTGCCTCCATTTCTTTCAACTGTGAATTCTGCTCCATGATCAACTTGAGCATCTCATCCTTTTCCCCTTTTGTCTTAGCTATCTCCTTTGCTTGTGCATCTTCCGTTGGTGGCAGTTTCAACTGTTTCCTCAGAGATGCTATATCGAAATTTTTCTTTTTTAACATCTCCTCGACTGCTTTCACATTCGAAGGGTCATACCCGATCTTGAGGACCAATTCTTCCAACATCTTAATTCTGTTATCCTTTGCGAAGGATGATATCTTTTCTAATTTCAGCAGTGTCTAAACATTGCTCAGAGATACCTATAATTTAGCAGCCGCAGTAGAAGCATTTGCCAACGTGGAGAAATATATTTCTCCATTTTGCCTGTGCAGATCCATCTGATCAATGGGATGTACATCTCTAGTATGAAACTCGAATGTTTCTCTTTTGTAATCAGTGATGGCTTTAGGGTCTGGCACCTGTGCCTGCAAAAAAGCCAGGTGCATTCTACCCTTCTCTGTATCAAATGTAGACAACAATCTATGATTTGTCATTGATGTCTGTTTCCAAAACTGAGCATAAGTATTGTTGGTCATCATCTGATTTTTCTTTTTGATCAGGTCATACTTCTCAAAAACACTCAACTTTGGTCCTACTTTGCTCGGCTAGTTGACTAGTGGAGTATTCATGGGCTTCTTAGGAAAAATGGTAGACATGATTTGCGTGTTTCTTGTGCTTAGAAGTGACCGATCATCTTTCATAGTTGCAGTGGATTGGATTTCCTTTTCACCGGTCGTGTCAGGTGTAAGACTGGTTTTTGGCCTTTTGGTGTGTAATTGGAAATCTTCAGCCGAGACTTCAGTGATGGAAGGTGAAGTATCCTTCTTGGGTCATTTCTCCTTGAGAACCTGTGGTGTAGTAGTCTATGAGATGATGACCAAAGGGTCCTACTATTCTATCTCGACCAGAGTGTTTGACTCTCGTTCTGTTTGATTCACGAACTTCTCTATCTCAGGCTAGGGTGTATGAACATATGGGACATTTTTATTTTTAATCCTCATCTCAGAAATTATCCTGCACGGATCATAGTTCCATATGAAACTAACATAAAACTTCATTTCTTTCAACAGTCTGTCTTCTTCCTCCCCGATGCCTCGGGTATTGCAGATGAAAGACCCTATTTTCCCTTTAATTCTAAGATGTTGTTTCTTTTTCAGAGACACAAAATGTATGTCATCAGAGTTAATCATTTTCCTTATGTACTTCAGGGCAAATATCCTCACGGGAAGATACTTGGGCACTTTGTATGGAGCTCTCTTGCATCCATATACTCTGATCTCGGTGTGGTTTTGGTAAAGATACCAGTCTCCAATCTTTGCAAGGTCTGAGAGGCATAAAATCCTATGATTCTCCTCATTTATTCTTGGTTCAGGTCTACCGCTGAGCATTCTCACCACTGGATGGTATAACTGCTCGATAAACTGTTTGAAACTAAACTCTGTTGAATTTTGTCTAAGTAGTGAATTCCAAGCTGTTACCGCCTGCGATCTCCCGTCCTTGTCCATTTTATGCATTAAAAAGGAGAACTTGTTTGCTTGAAAGGAAGTGAACATGTAGGCCAGTATTGAGGAATACTAGAACATGCCTTCTGAGGCAAAATTTGAAAACTGCTCGTGAATATTGTCCATCAGGAAAGTGTTGTAGTCGAACTGAGTGGTGGGTCTTTCTTCTGTGGAGAAGATGGACATAAAACCCAATATGGGTTCATCCACCCATTTGTCGGAAAAACAACCAAGCATAGCACAGAGTGATGAAATGACTTAGTTTCCCTTCTCTGAGAATAGGGAGGAAGGGTACGGGGGATTTGTCTTGGGGAGCTGGGCGGCTCGAGGGAGGAAAAGCTCGAAAATCTGGGCTCTTTGAGGGAATGATATTTTCTGGTACAAATCCATGATGACTTCGAGATTGAAAGGGGACGTGGATTTAGCTCTAGGTATCTGCATCATCTGATCAATGGATTCTGGTGTAATGAAGAAAAACGTTTCTCCTGATGAAGATACTATGGCTCTCTGGTCGGGGAGGTAATGAGCCTGGAATTTAAGGGCGAACTCAGGGAAATGGTGAACCTGGGAGAAAAGATACAGAGGAAGGTTGGACTCCCAGAGCCCAATTTCATCGCTCTGATATAAGAAAGTCTCTTTGAGCCATGACTGCAAATCCATGAAGTCAAATTCGCACCTGGTGTCTGTGATTAAATGATCTTTTTCGGTCACATGGATCCTGTCGAGATCAACAACAGGTGGGAGGAAAGGATTTTCCTTGGCTTCTGCTTTCTTGGATTTTGGCGCCATCACTGTGAAAATACCTGCAATTCAAAAAAAACGTTAGTGGGGATGGCTGTGGTTTTGGACAACTGACTGGAATGGAGGTAAGACAGGGATAATATCTCTGGTGCGAGGAAAAAGTAAGCAATGGGAGAATGAATGGAAAAAGTAGTTTTGAGCAAACGGATACCGGTTGGGCACGAGGGAAGTATCAACAAGCTAACGGATAAGTTAGCAGGTAATAAATGGCCAATGGGTCTTTCGGAGCATGATATGGCAGGTAACAATGAATGACAAATATGACCGGGTGACGTGGCGAGGGTGTTGATTGGGAAGTGACCATGGTGAAGGGACTTGTAACAGGCGAACAGGGGGAATGGACTGAAAGAGTTATGAGACATGACCCTTAGGGAAAAAAGTGGAAAATGATGTCATGGGGTGACGCGAGTATGTCAGAAAGTGATAAGTGGTGCATTGCAGGAGTATGGAGCAATGGATTCCTGCCACGTAGATAAGAGGGCCTGCCAGAAAATCACTCCATT
>ML791168.1:416357-429509 GCA_009831015.1 Picea engelmannii
TTAGCTTAATGGCTTCCGGAAGCCCCTCCTCCAAATCTACTTCGACACAGATACGTGCGCATGAATATTGATCTTTTCTTGCAGCCTGGTCTATGTATTTTCCTAATCTGTTGCCGATAATCTGGAGAGACTTCGGGTTCCAACAGTGGAGGGGGAGATGGGAAAGCCGCACCCACACCGGAACAGCAGATGGGACATCCTGGGCTGGGTCGAAGTCTGGCGACCATTTGTTGAGATATAGTCCTTGGGGGCCCATGAAATAAGGTTCGTTTCTAAAGATTAGGCTTCTGTCCTCTGCACTTTCAAAAACGAAGATGAAGAACCCTTTGCCTACGAAATAGCTCTTGATTCCTTCTTTGATTAACGACTTCCAATTTCTCTGTGTCCACTCCTCTACTGACTTAGGCGAGGGCCAGAGGCCCGTGAAATGGCCTATGAGCCCTTTCTCAGCCAGATTAAGAGCTGCTTTATAGGTTTCTTCTTCAAGAAGAGCTACCGAAGGTATTGAATCCATCCTCTTAACGAACTTCTGCTGATTGGCTGAGGGCTGTCGCTTAGAGATCGAGTCCAACATTGCTTTGAAAGCAATTACTTCAGGAGGGGGCAGGGGAGGGTCCAGAGACACCGGATCCCCAGGGGGCAGCATGACTGATCTCTAGACAGTCCCAGGCGGCCCGTATGCTCGGCTAAAAAAGAGGAGGGGGGCCCAGGAAGGCCCTGGAGGGAGACCGGGAGGCCCAGCAGCAGGAGCTGCCAGGCAGGGAGGCCGCAGGAGGTAGCACGGGGGCGCAGAGCAGCTAGGTCACGGAGGCGCAGCTCGCGATGAAAGGCTCTAATTTTTAAAAGGTGGTGAGCTTGGCTCAGAACAGTTAATTAGGCAGCGAGCAACGCCCATGTTCGGGTTTGAACCCGAGACCTGACCGTCATTACATGACCGACCTTACCACTACGTCGCACCCACGACCTTGTTAGATATTATTCTTTGGGAGTCAAGGTCTGAGCCCATTTAATAACTCTTCTTCCCTTTTCATCTTAAGATATTGATGTCGGGATAAAATATTTGGGTTTCAAGTTAAATTCAAATTCCTATGGCTATGGTGACTAGTTGTGGTTATGCAAAAAAATTCAAGCAAGAATGGACCTGCGGGTAAATTGATTTTTGTCAAGAGGTGGTCAGTTGATCCTTATAAAATCAGTTATGTGTAACATTATGGTTTATTGGGCTACTATCACAAAAATTCCAAAGAGAATTTTGACAAAAATACAGAAATTTTGTTTCCATTTTTGTGGTCAGGTAAAAATGTGGTAGATGGAATCCCACTAGTAAAATGGTCTCGGTTCACAATGCCAAAGGAGATGGGAGGTTGGGGGACAAATAATTTATTTGGGTTTGTTCAAGCACTGGTAGAAAAATTCCTTTGGAGGCTCATTCACAATAGGATGTTGTGGGGAAGAGTTTTGATATCAAAATATTTGGTGGGAATGTCATTTGAGGATTGGTTATGTTTGCCAGGAAAGTGATTCCAAACAACTCTATGGGATGGAAAGAGATGGTAGATGCTTTTCCACTAATAGGATATTGGATGATGTGGAGATTTGGTGATAGGAGGATCATAGGAGTGGGTGAATATCCATGGGAAGGTTTGAATGGATCCCATAGAGCTGATGGGAAAAATAAATAATATGGGAGTCTTATCATTGAGGAATGTTGCTTCATAGGGGTTGGATATTACAAGTCATTCAAATTGGTTCTCGACAATGGAATTAGGTCTTGGTGGAAACATGGAGGACGAGTGGAACAGGTATGTAGGTAATTTCAAATCAAACCTTATTGTTATAGCCCTAAAATTCCCTACTTATGCATACATGGCATTGGTCTTTCTACTTGCACATTTTTCCAAACTTTTTTTGAGGAACTCTACCTTAAAAACCATTTTTTGGAGCATGTATACGCCTTGCTACACTATTGCCCGCGTACATATGATTTATGCATGCTAGAAAGCCCGTCTACATATGATTTATGCATGCTAGAAATCCCATGTACATATGCTAGTTGCATACTAAACAACCTGCGTTTACCTGCAAAAGTTGGAAAAAATAAAAAGTTGCAAGGAATTCAACGGAGTTTATGGGCTATTAAGGGTTTCCCAACCAATTCACCTGCTATAGCCCATCCCCAAACCAAATAACTATCATTTTTTCATATAAAAGGAGGTCTTGGGGACCCATTTCCACATCAAGCATCAGAATGGTGAAACTCTGCCCAAATCGCTTTTTCCTCCTTCCCCAAGTATTTGCAACCCTTCTGAGTTCTTGTCTCAACATTCACTCTTTAGCCTTTTCTCCTATACAATCCCTTCCATTCCCTTGAATTTATCAATTGATTGTGAGATAAATAATTGGGATAAGTGCACTTGGAGCAATATCAAGAGGATCCTAGACCGGGTTCCCAGGAGCATCATCCTACAAAGGTTGTAATTTCCAATCTTTGAATATTGGATAAAAGAATATTTTTCTTGTCCCAAATAATGTCTTTGTGTATTTCATTTGATTTATGCATAATGATTTATATATAAACCTAATTGATGAGTAGAAATAGAATGTTTGTAGCGTTGATTGCCTAAGTACTCTTGTAGGCCATCTTTGGAAGAAGACTTGCATCCTGGGAAGCTACAAAGCTGGAGGTGGTCTATATCAAACGTTGAAATAAAGGTAGTGCTTCTAATCTACCTTCCTATTTCTTTATGATCATGTTTTTTGAGTGTTTGGGGTAGTTTAAGAATTAGATTGTCTTTTAAGGGAGTTCATAGCTCTATCTATACTTAGAACCCTAGTATAGTTATAGGGAGATTTTCCCGCTAGCAGAATTGGTCACTCCACTGGGGAGTCTCTCTAGGGTTTTAGAGGGAGGTTTTTGGGTTTTTATTGGCTTCTTTATTTCCTTTTGAGTTTTTATCAAGTTCACTGAGTCTTTTAAGGGTCTATGGTCACCTGCAAGGTGCCTACCACTTTTTTCCCTACCCATTCAGTCTGCCTAGTATTTTTCGTTTTGAGAAATTCCATAGGTGTACGCACTCTGCTTTGGCTCAACCCGCGTACATACGCCCTCTGCAGAGATGACAACCCAAGTACATACGTAGATTGTTAGTGCATAACCCGCATCTCTGTGTTAAGAATTTTTTTTTAAAAAGAAGAGAGGTCTTTCTCTTTCTTGATAGAAGTTTAGGCTTCTCAGGGATTTCTTGGACCTTCCAGAGTCTCTATTTTTGGCCTTAGCTTGGGTTAAATATTCGTTTAACTTGTTTTCTTGACTTTATTTTGTTTTCCCTAGGGGTTTAGAGTGAACTTTCAAGTTATAGATCCTCCTTTGGTTTCTTTTTGAATCCCTGTGTTTATGCAGTTGGCCTAGGGTCTCTGTCAATCTTGGGTTTTGTTTTCTTTTTTTCTTGTTTCTTGCTTTGAAAAACAAAAAAAAAATTTACTTTAGTTTTTCTTGTTAAAGCAGTGCAAAAAATCAAAAAAGAATTTATTTTCTTGCATTTTGTTTGGTAAAGTAGCCTAGGTTGTTTGTTTGCAGAAGAAAAGAGTCTCAGTTTCAAAGTTCTTTCTTTCTTTCCTGAAATATAAGTAGTTTTTCCTAGTCAAACGAAGCACTTTTTAGGAAACTTTCAATTATAAGATCTTGAAATGTTAATTTGAAAAGTTGAATTTTACAACGAGTTTTATAAGCTTTGCTTTGATTTCGAAGTATCTTTTTGCTTTCAAATGCTCGAAAGTTTTCTTCATTTTTAGTCTCTGCAAAAAACCATTAGTTGCACGACCACATCCTTTACATAAATCAAGCCTTAAAATTAATGCTTAACTTAAAATATATTAGACTTTCGTTTTGTAAGGTTCACCGACTAGTTTAGGATTTTAAGGCCTTGAAATAGGTGTGAAGAGGAAACTCTTCAAGGCCATTTAAAACAAACATTGGAGCCTGAGATAGGGAGTGTCTTAAGTCCAACATCGTAAGATTTAGTTGGGACCCCCCTCTAACACAAGGGATAAACACAAGGTCACGTGAGGAAAGGTAGAGGAGATAACCCCTCCAAAGCTAGACCAAACGTAGTGGGGATTGTATATTGAGGGTCTTTCTCAGGAAAAATATTGATTGCATTTGTCTACGGAGCTTTGTGGACCTCGAATACATTTTAAATCCTCAATTGGACGAATTTATTTCGGCACCCTTGAAGGTCTTCAGACTTGTTATCCTTCTCATTACGATCTGTCCGATAGTCGATTGTACCCGCGTGGTGATTAACTGGGAGTTGGAAACTTAGTTTCCTAGATTTTACGGACTTACACAGGTGACTGCGAGGGTATACCACAGTACCTAGGGAGGACGTTGAATCGTGATTCACAGAATATACTCGGAGGGTGCTTTCATGTTCAATTTTCACTTACATCGGTTAGTTTCTCTAGTATCGATTGACATAACTGTCCTTCCCACTAGTTAGTCCACTGCTTCATTTATCTTTAGAAAACTTTTAGTGTGTTCTCTGTGTTCCATCCTAGTCAAACCTTACTGTGTTGGTTGATAATTTCACAAAGTGGAAGATCAACAACACCAACGGTCCCAAACGTTTCAGTGCCTATCGTTGGTTACTTTGGAGCCACCTCCACCACCGTTGAGGCAAAGACTTGATCAAGAAGGATCATTTGAAGCGACTGGGTCGTAGGAAGATATACCCAAGCCTTCTCTGAGAGGATACTTTTCGGAACCAAAGGAATCTATCGTTTTTGACCTCGAGACCGAGGGTTTCAAGCTAACAAATTCTCCGATCACCGACCTGTCGACACCACTTTTAATTTATATAGTCCCCCCAGAGGTGACTTCTCCTGAACGCTAGTTCATTCGACGAAAGGTGATGGAAGAAAAAGTTTCTACCTCGTTAGGGAGTCCCCATACTCCCGTTACGACTACTACTGGAGGGAATAATGTACCTCCTCCCCCACCTTCGCTTATCAAGACCACAATTTTCCCAACACCCACAACTTCAGGTAATGGATCAGTTCCTTTAACGGTTCTGACCAGTGTTTTGTTCACTCATAACACGACAGGCGCTCCCTTCTCATACGGGATGCTCATATTTGACGCGAATGAAGTTCTTACTTACTCTACTTTACATACCATGGGTCTAGGGGCATGGAGCTCTAATGCTCCCTTGAAAGGATCATCCGCAGTCACTACTTCCCCTTTTAATTCTATTCCTTACGGTGGGGATCATATACCTTGTCTATCCCCTTTGCTCGGTGACACGTTTTAGCATCCAATTGGGCCTAACGCTAATTATAGCTTGTTTAGTGGAGGAAGTTTGGGACCTTCATCCTACACAACACCGGTGGGATCTATGTTATTCTCTTTGTTTGGTGCATTTGGGAACAACACTTTTTCTTCAGTCGCTTTCCCAACAGGGGGCATCCCCAACTTTGGTCAACAGAACCTGGTGTAAGGTACCATTCCTTCACAGGGAGTGATGAATGGAGTATTCTCCACACAGGTTATTTGGAATCCTTGGCAGGGATCATTTCCCTCACAAGGGATGTCGGTCGGGGGAAACCCATTCCATACTCAATGGAACCCCGGGAAAGGTTTTGTACCTATGCCAAGAGGATCGACTGGGGGTATCCCCAACCAAGGTCCTTGGAACATGACACAGGGAGAAAATCCCTGTGCATGCTATTTCTTCCAATTTCAGGATTTAGTCGATGATGCAACAACAAACGCAATTTCCTTTTGTTGGTCAAGGCCACAGTTTCTACCAAAAAAATGGCTAGCAGTCCAAATTTTCATGGCAACCTCGTGCTAGTCAAAATCCAGGGCCCTCTTTTCATGTAAATACTCTGTAACCAAAAATACCCTTTCTGGAAACCCTGCATTTGCCAGACTTATCGAGATTATTAATGACCTGATCTGTCACGATCCGTGTTGGCCCCTCATTCCGACTAAGTTACCTTCAGATATTCCAAAATTTGAGGGCAATCCTGGCGAAGATCGAGGTGATCATGTGAATACCTTTTCACTTGTGGTGCTCGTCAAACTCGTTGAAAGACGACTCCTTTCAGTTGCACTTTTTTCAATGCACTCTTATAGGGGGTGTTGAGAAGTGGTATATTGAGCTCGACAACTCGAAGTACTCTTACTTTAATGACCTAGCGATGGTTTTATTGAACCATTTCCAGTTTCCAGTAATATACGATGTCAACACCGAGTTGTTGGCCAAATTCGAGAAGACTAAGGCTAACCATATCTCGGATCATATCTGAGAGTGGCGATGTAGAAAGAGTTTGATTAAGGTCAAGGTCCCTCCTGCATTATTTCTTGAGTGGTTCTTGAAGTCTTTGGTTCCTTGTGTATCCAAAGATGTAGCAACGTCTGGGGTGTTTTCTGAGGAAGAGGCTATTATGAGAGCCCAACAACTAGAATTGATTTTCTCCCAGTCTGGCATGCTCTACAAGATCTTACTTGATGCATAGTGGGCTCAACACAAAGCAATTCCATGGATTTGTTGTCGAATCAGTTACAACAATTATCAATACAATAGACTCTCACCATCCAGACTCCTAGTTCAGCTACCCCTGCTACCCAGACATTGGATGTACACAATGTGCAATCGACAACTCCCAAGGCCAACTAGTAGACCGAGGGAAAGAAAAAAAAGAGAAACAATAAGGGTAAAGGTGATAAAAAGGATGCTAACAATGTTGGCAAGGGAAAATTTGAGAAGAGGAAGGTGAAGTATCTTTGTAGGCTTTGCACGGACAACCACTTAACTCTCTTGTGCCCTCAGCTTGCAGAAGCCCAGAAGCTATTAGCATAGCAACAACCTGTTGTGTTGACAAACCATTTTCCGTAAGGGAAAATTATGGCTCATGCTTCTACATCCACAAGCATGGTTGGGGGAAGTCAAGGACCCCCCGCGCCTACTTCTAACAACCTGACCGCGAAAATTTACATGATGAATGTCGATTCTCATTTATCAACAAAGTCTCATGACTACAGTATGCCAAAATCTGTTGAGAAGGGAAAGGATCCCTCCAACCCATTGACTTCTCTTCAAATTCAGAAGACAGTGAGGGAGACAATGACTTTCATCCCTAAAGGTGTGTTTAAGAAGGCTTCCCATAACCCAAACGTGAGGGCCGACCAGAACTACTCCGTTGTGGAGGATCTGGAACAAACCTCTTGTGTAATATCTTCTCTGGAGATTCTCTAGAGTTTCCCCTCACAGAGAAAATATCTGTTGTCTACCTTGGGAGAAACATAGACTAATATCTCAGGAATTATTGTTTTCGATCCAATTGACTTTAAACCTCATCTTCCTCACCAAATCACCTTTCAGATAGTAGTGGCATACATCACGAAATCGTTGACATGGAAAAACATTTGTACGGTAGTTGATAGGGGTGCCTCAACTTGCATGATGTCGTTGGCATGTTGGAAGGCCATTGGCCAGCCTGAGTTGTCCCTGTCACCTACGTTTCTTATGGATTTTGACGGTTGATTGTTTAGACCACACGGTATAATTCCTTCTTTCCACGTAGAGTTAGGGGGTAAAATTGTGTGCGTCGAGGTTGAATTAGTCGATGCGCCTCTCGAATACAATATTTTGTTAGGACGAAGTTGGACTTATGTAATGCATGCGATGATTACCACTATTTTTCGGGTCTTATGCATTCCGCACAAAGCCCAAATTGTTACCATCGACCAATTGTCCCTCTCTCATCTTGACCCTTCATCTGGGGCTTCCACGATCTCGATAGTTGATAACCCGCAACTTGGCATTGTCAAATTAGGTGTCATATTGTTTCCATAGTTGATGGGAACTTTTGATTATCTATCTCCTTCCAATGACATAAGGTTTATATTGATTGTTCCCAACCAGTTGAGGGATGAAAATTTTCAAGTATCGTCTTTTAAAATGAGATATTTTTACGATCCATGGATTTTAACTTCCCCATCAGCGTCGATCGAAGGGATAGGGAACCTTGGCATGACCATGCCCTTATCTGTGGCTGAGGTTGTGTACAACATTTTCCAGCAAGCCTCGACCAACCCCAGTCCAGCTCCCTCACATGAGCTAGATCCAATTCTCGAGCCTATTTGGACTCATGATTCTCTCACTACCCAAGATCATTTAGACTTAGTCTTTCCCTCTGACTAGGCGATTCTCGAGGCAATGACTAGTCCCGACAGACCTTGGGATGATTTTCATCATAGATCTTATTTTCTTCCTGATCTTAGGAGAATAAAGGCAGGAGAGTTTTATTTGACCATGAATGGAGATAACCCTTGTCATATTAACCCTCTGGCTATGCATAGAGTTTACGTTGAGGGAAACATGGAAAGAATTGTTGCAACGATTCCCATCGATATCTACAGAACCCTTAGTGTCATGGAGAACGTTTTTTTTAGAAAGGATTTCTCACCCGAAGCGATTCAAATTTACACTGAGTTGTTTAAGGAGTTATGCGATGTTTTTTCCTAGTCTTACGAGGAAATGCTAGGCATCGACCCACAAATTTTTGAACATGAAATCATGACTTATCCTAATGCCAAACCATTCCGACAGAATCTTCATCTGGTCAATCCTCGAAAAGAAGCTACAATCAAGGAAGAAGTAGAGAAACTGCCCAAAGTTGGTTTCATCTACCCCATACAATTGACGAAATGAGTATCAAACCCGGTTCCTATCAACAAGAAACAAGGGACGATTTGCGTTTGTATGGATTTCTGTGATTTGAACAAAGCTTTCCGAAAAGACAATTTTTCGACCCCGTTTATTGATCAGATTGTCGATGAGTGTGTGGGTTGCAAAGTCTTTTCTTTCATGGACGGTTTTTCGGGATATAATAAAATTCAAATAAAACCTGAGGACCAACATAAAACGAATTTAATATGTCCTTGGGGTACCTTTGCATATCGAAAGATGCCTTTTGGCCCGAAAAATTCTCGATCTACCTTTCAGCGGGCCATGTCATTCGCTTTTCATGACCTCAAACACATAGTTGAGGCATACCTTGATGATATAGCATCACGTTCTCCCAATATATCTGATCATCTTGCCCATTTATGACTAATCTTTGAGCGATGTCACTACTATCAAATTCACTTAAATCCTAACAAGTGGAGTTTTTGTGTGACATCTGGTCATTTATTAGGTTTCATCATGTCGACAACAAGGATAATGGTCGATCCTCTCAAGGTTGAGGCGATAGTTCAATTGCCTCCCCTGTGCACAATACCCCAGCTTCATATCTTAAATGGGAAAGCGAATTTTCTTCAGAATTTTGTCACTAATTATGTGGAGATCACTAAAGGGTTCATGCATATTTTGAAAAAAGGGGTCACATTCTGTTGGGATGAAGCAACTCAGCGCTCCTTTGAAGCGTTGAAATGTGCCTTGACGTCTGCCCCTCTGCTCCAACCTCCTGATTATAGAAGATATTTCTTGTTGTATTTGGATGTTGCAGAGTCGACCATCGACATGGTCTCAGTCCAGGAGAATGACATGCTCGATGATCACATTATCTGTTATCTTAGTCGAGGCCTGGTTGGACTGGAACTCAACTACTCTCATGCTGAGAAACTTGCTTTGGAAATTTTCCACATTGTCCAACGGTTCTGTTACTATATATTGCTTTGCAAGACCACCGTCACTATCGTCGTCAACCCGTTCCAATATGTGTTAACACGACAGGTCATTGGCGGAAATATAAGTAGATGGATAGTTATCCTACAGGAGTTTGACTTGGATTTTGTCTCTACAAAATCTAAAAAGTCATTGGTCTTCATTGAACTAATTTCAGAACTACTAGTCGAGTCTGGTGATATTATGCCCGAAGAGTCACCTATTAATAGAGATATTTTTTTAATTGCATCTTCGAATCTTTGGTATGAATATATAGTTGTGTATCTTCAAACTTTGAAGTACCCTGCCTCTACTTCTCGTGATGATCATTGGCGAATTCGACACCATGCATGGAATATCTTATTCTCGATGACACTTTGTATTTTTGGGGCGTAGATTGCATTCTTCAACGATGTCTTATGTATGAAGAAGCATAGCTCGTTTTGAACGAATGTCACACCAGATCATGTGGAAGTCATTTGTATAGGTTGGAAACATCCCAAAAGATTCTAGGTGCAGTATACTTCTGACCCTCGTTAATCAAGGATTGTGTTGAGGCGGTCAAGAAGTGCCACATGTTCCAGATCTTCTTTCGAAAGATGCGGGCACACCTTGCTCCTATGTTTCCAGATATTGTTGTTGGTCCTTTAACCAAGTGGGGGATTGATTTCACTACATGTCACCCAGCTTCAGCCAGAGGGCATCATTACATCATCGTAGTAGTAGACTACTTCACAAAGTGGGTCAAAGCTATGACGACATTTAACAATGATGGCGAAACCACTGCCATTTTTATTTTCAATCAGATAGTAGCGAGATTCGTTATCCCGAAGGAGATTTTCACTCACCATGGAAGTCACTTCTAGAATAAAATGATGACTAAATTAACATCAAAGTTGGGGTTTAAACAGGAACATCCATCACCCTATTACCCGCAAGTGAATGGTCATGTTGAAGCTGTGAATAAGTCTCTCAATACTATTCTTCAGCGGACGATCAATTCGGCCAAGGATAATTGACATTTGATGTTATATTCGGCGTTGTGGGCTTACCGAATTTATGTAAATACTACCACCATTTTTTCACCTTTTCAACTCGTCTACAGGATGGAAGCAGTCTTACCCATTGAGTGGCAGATCCCTTCTTTAAAGTTGGCAATGGAATTTCTTCCCGACACTACACCGCTTGAGGAACACCTTCTATATCTCGAGCAGATCGATGAGCAACATTGTGATGCAGCCTTGGCTAATGAGGCTCATAAGAAACGAGTCAAGTGTCAATATGATCGGTCCATTCACCCTTGGATTTTCTCCGAAGGAGATCTTGTCTTGGTTTACGACCAAGACAAAGATCCCCTGGGGGCAGGAAAGTTCAAACCCATTTGGTTCGGACCTTTCATTTTGAAAGAGGTCTTAGAGAAGGGTGCTTACTGTCTAGTTGATTTTGAGGGAAATTCCTTATAGGAGCCTAGAAATGGGATCTACCTTAATAAATACTACTCTTAGGTTGGTCACCTAGGTGACTTCTTGTATATATGTATAGCCTTTTATACATTTTTTTCTTTTTCATTTTGTGGACGTGTAGTTATTTATATCTTCTTTTTCACTGTGGCAGATGTCAAGTGCATAAAAGGTTTACTTTGGGTTTGCGGACAACGCTAGCCGACACACTTGGAGGCTTGCTTCCACAACTTGGGATATTTTCACACCTGGAGGCTAGTTGTTGTCTTCGAGAGGTATTGGTCTAGGAGACACAACCAATAATGTTTCCGAGTACAATGCAATGATAGAATTGCTACATGATGCTTTGTCACATGGAATTTCTTGCCTCTGGGTTTACTTAGATGCTCAACTTGTGGTGTCCCAGTTAAATGGGGTTTACCGCGTTTATGATCCTACTCTTCACTGGCGATTCCTTAGGGTACGCCTCTTAGAATGATATTTTTATTTTATTACGTATATTCATGTTCCTAGGAGATTTAATCATTTAACTGATACTCTAGCTAATCAAGTTTTAGATTGGCATGTTTCTCACATGTAAAAGAAAAAGCACACACATACACATATACATTTGTAAAAATGTCATCCACAAAACAAGAAAGATGTATATTTATATATATATCCAAAATGGTGTCATGAGTACAAAAGTGGGCATGAAGGCCTCAAAAGTTATCAGTATACATCGTTGGGCTTAATCCCTCAAAATAAATAGTACAAAAAGTACCCTTGGAACGTAAATAGTCCGACACTATCTAAGGTCTAGGCCTATTGGCCTTGCTATAGTGGATGAAGGCGTTCGTAAGATGTCGGAATAAATGGACCCAGGTCCGAGGCACCCCTAATACATGTGGCTACATAGCTGGGGGGAGATCCTCGATCTAATCCATAGGAACTGCACGAGTGAGAGCAATAAGGTTCCTCTCCAGTCGTGATAGGACTTTGTCAGCCTCTCTGGCTGGGGTCCTCCCATAGTTGTCAATCCTCTTGTTTTCTTTGGTCTTGCCTCTAGTTGAGGATGTCTCCTAGTCCTGGCAAAGTATGTCGGTCCTACTAGTCCCACATTTGTACATAACATATTTGTAAGTTAGTACTCTAACACCTACATAAAAAGGATATATATAAAAATTAAAATTTTAATAACTTCAAAAAATATGTTACCTATCTCGCCACGTTCCTCGCCAAGGGGCATTGGCATGTCTGTATCTCTAAGGAAGTTAATCCTTGGATAGCGATAGTCCTCTATGAATGGGATCTGACGTGCCCACTAGTCGAAGAATTTGTTGTCAAAGGTCTCTTGGGTCCTTCCTCTACCCTGTCTAGGCAGTAATACTGCCCACCTGCACACTACTGGGAAGGAGGCAATATGCCCCCATATTGTCTATCTAGGATTGAGACTGGGCACCCTTTTGAAGAAGAAGGAACAAAAAATGATACCAAACCCAAATTTCTTGTTGGTATGCCTACAACACTCAGTGAGTTGTCTCTGCATGCATACTAGCATGGTAGTGCTCCAGTAAAAAAAAATTCCTCTAAACATTGGACTACACAATGCATCTATGCACGAGAGGCCTGATGGAGTTCTGTGGATCTAGTAATCCGCTTGATCATGAGTAAAGTCACTCTCAAAGAGAGGTTGGTAATCTTGTGAATTGGTACCTGAGAACCTACTTTCTCGGTACCAGCCTCACAATGCATCACAATGCATCACAATTTTCCTACCTAGAGGAAAATTCCTCAAGTTAACTAGTTCCCCTCTCTTAGAGAGGCCAGTCAAGAAGTAAATATCCTTCGTGGTTGGGGTCAATGATTGACCCTCCAACATGAATGCTTCTACATCCGGATGCCAGTACTCTACCAAGTTATTAAGCAACCTCGGTTGTGCCCTCATGAACAGACACTGAAAGAATTTCCAAAGGCCACATTGTTTTAGCATAGCAACCACCACAGGATTCTCCTCAACCAAGACATCTAACTCCTAA
>ML791168.1:430643-485777 GCA_009831015.1 Picea engelmannii
CCTCATATGGGTCGATGCCGTAATCCTCACCCTGGCATGGGTTAATGCCGGAATCCTGGCATGGGTTGATCTCGGAATCCTCATCCTGGTAATGTGGGACGATCTCTCCGCCAGCTTCATGGAAGTCGTCCGCATTAGAACCTCCAAACTTACTCAACGACGATTCTTTTGGTGGACTGGAATTGTTATCTAGCCATTGGTCAAGCTCTCTGCGAGCCTCTAGAAGGGATTCATAGAAATCATCGGCATCAAGATCCCAGGGTTTTACGCCATGCATTATCAGATCATCAAACTTTCTCACCGGGGCTTCTCTCGGCCGCTCCTTCTTAAACCAGCTTTTTGTTCCTATCAGGCCATCGTTCTTGTTCTTGGCAGCAATACTTGAAGAAGATCCGACGCCGCCCTGGGCAGCAGTGCGCTCCCAATTCTTTGTGTTATTATCGTAACTCTTCGCCCTTGGAGAAGACATTGAGAGTCCCTTCCACAGGATTGATCCTTGGACCTATCTCCCTGCAGCATGCAAGCAAATGAAAATACAAATATACATACATTAAGATTGATTAGGCAGCATAGAAGAAAACGAGAGAAAGAAAAGACTTGTATGAACAAAACAAGCGTTGAAAACCATAAACCCTAAAATTATATCATTGCTATACCGGCAGAGAAAGGGGCACAAAGAGGATGCAGAGAAGGGGTTGAGGCAGGGAAGTAAATATACAAAGAGATAGCAGAGAGGAAGGAATATATAATAGATACAGAAAAGGTGATGCTTCATTTACTGCTTGCGCGCCGACGAGGAGATAAGGAAAGAAAATTCTATCATCCACCAATCAAGATTGAAACGTATTAACAAAGTTTCATCCTCTTGAACCCATGATCCAAAGCATTTATTCCAAGCGTTAGTGGTAGAGGGAAGAACAAGGAGACCAAGGTCGCTCATATGTAAAAATTAATTTTGAATTTGGGAGAATGTTTTTATTTATTTTTTTCTTTTCTAGTGTTTTTAAGTATTTTTTTTTATCAATTTTATCTAAAATCTACTAAAAAAAATTGATGGAAGTTCACATTTGAGTGATTGATTCTCTATAATTGGAGTTTCTTATTAGTTTTTAAGGACACTGAATCCATTTATGCATTAAAAAATGCAATTTAAATAACAAAAATTAGTGACCAAGATTTATTTCAACAAATTCCAGTGAAGAAGTTCAAAAGGTGTAATGTTTAGACAACATCTTTTTATTTTAAGTTAGAGTTTCATTGTATGAGTGGGGATTTTGTCTATGCAATATAAAACTTTAAAACAATATGAAACATTATTGGCAAAGTTTATGGGCTAGATAGACTCCTATTCATCTCAAAATATTTGAGGT
Source organism: Picea engelmannii (assembly GCA_009831015.1). Lineage (NCBI taxonomy): Eukaryota > Viridiplantae > Streptophyta > Pinopsida > Pinales > Pinaceae > Picea > Picea engelmannii. The sequence goes on from ML791168.1 coordinate 432,014, forward strand.
TGTGTCATTGGATGTAATGGCACAACACCTTAGTCATGAGGTTGTGTCATTGGATGTAATGGCACAACACCTTAGGATGACTGTGAAATATATGTGAAATATCCCTCGAAATCCACGAGAGAACATGGGGAGGGGGTTCAACAACAAGAGCATCATATAGACCCATTTAAGGGCATCACATGTCACTTACAAGAATTGAAGCTGGGTGGGGAGGGTAACAACCATTCCTCCCAACCACCCAAGCTACATCCAATGGACTTCCCAGTTGGTTGTAATATCACTTAACTCCATAAAACTCACTCTCAATTCATTCATATATGGAGATGTAAATATACAATTTTGATTATTATTGAGATATTTATATTTGCATTGTAACAATATTTTTATGTAAATATCATATCTATAGTCCTTCATATGCATGAGGTTAAAATACAACCAAGGGTAGTATCTAGTTTCATGTATAAGACAAATGTTATATGCCACTTGAAAGCACGTGACCTCACTCTTGTAGCCCTAGCGATGAGAGTAAGGGATATTGTCTTTCTTATACATACTATCTAGGATGAAATTGGTTTGTAATCGTGGAGTAAGACCTAAAATTGCTAATGATTGGCTAAGAGGTTGTCTTCCTTGATGTAAGGAAATACGTTAACAACCCAAGACATAAACGCATCTAGTAGGAGTGAAATTATGTCATTTATAAACCACCATGGGTCATTTCAGATGGTGTGGTTTTCCTTGAATAACAATGATGAATTATCTCACATTCATGGATAGTAGACAATGATGGTTGTCTTCACTGCCACTTGGCAACTAATTTATGATAGGTTTTGCTACCTTCGTTTAATTTTTTATTATCTATCATGTCACTATTTAAGTGTAAATATGACATCTCTTATCTCTATATAGGATCATTTATACATATCAAATCTCTATATAGATATTTTATTTATATTTCCATTTGTATCTATATTTGACTAGAATATAGTACTTATTATCTTTATAAGTATCATATTTGTGTTTATGGATATTCTATTTTTATTTATGTTTATAACTATATTTGGCTTGGGGCATAAGAGCTTAGGCTCCTATGGGTGTAAGGGCGAGCAAGCGATGGCTTAATGTGTAGACATCAGGTACATTACATATTAAATTTCATGGATTACAGTGCAAGAGTAGGCTAACTCGAGAGCAATCTTCCCTCCCAAGTTCCACTTTTTAGACAAAAAAACAGACCTAAATCCGACCAAATTTTCAAGGGTAGTTTGAGTTTCACTTGAATTTTGATCCTTCACACAACCCTTTGGCTCCAATAAAGGTATGGAAAATCCTTCCCAACATTCCTTTGTTTTTATAGCATGAAGAGGTTTTTAAAGTGATTGGAAACCAAATGGGTAAGTTCTGTAGTTTCGATTCAAAGTGGGAAACAAAGTTCAACAGGAAGTGGGCATGGCTCCAAGTGGAAGTGTGTGAGAAGGATTATTGGATGAGATAGAGCTGGTGTGGGATGGGTTCTCATGGAATCAATGCATAACTTATATGAAGGTTCCTTTTCTATGTTTTGGGTGCTATGAGGTTGGGCGCCTCCAGGATTAGTGTTGTAGACCTCCATCACAATTCCCTCCATTCAGGAAGATCTAGAAAATGAAGGTTCTAGTGGATGATATTCATGATATTTAGAGTTGTCGGAGCGAGAAGATTTTTGAAGTAGTTCAAATAACAATAGGTGAATATTTTTAGATATTTCTTCCTTAGAGGTAGCTCGGGATGTGAAGGAAAGTAAAGTTCTGAGATCGACTTTTTCTATTTCAAAAAATTCAAAAGTTGAGGTTCCTAGTCATGTTAGTTCTGCATGCACTTCAACTTTTTAAGGGATGACAGGTGTCAGTCCCACAATTTTCGTTCCTTCTGGAAAAGAGAAGAAGCTTCCTCCAGTGAAGGTCCCCTGTCATGTGATTTTCATGGGTCCTCCATCCCCATCTGTTGGGGGAGGGGGTTGTTTATGGTTGGAACCATGTCATGTTTCTTCCCTTCCTTCCTATGATGACTCGTCAGCCAACGAATTTTTGAAGTCATCAATAAAATATGACTACCTCCTTTGGTCCAAAGTCAAGAAAGGACCCTTAGGAGAAATAGGGGGGATTTGTCTTTTGATAAGACCCTAGGAGGGTAGGTTGGAAGGAAGTCTTTTTTTTCTAAAGATCGGTTACAAGTGAAGAAATAAATTAGGAATGGAAAGAAGTCAACAATTGTCTGAGCCCTTAAAGCATGGATGGCATGGATGGTTAATTATTTTTCTTTCCTTTAATTCACGCGGGGTCGAGGGTGCCCACAAAATCTTATCCCTCAAAAGGCTTGTGCAATTGCATGGGCTGAATGTCATTTTTATTCAAGAAACCATGTGTTACAGGGTAAAAGAGGAGGATGCTTTTAGGCCTTGGTTAAAGGAGTGCTTGCTATGTTCAGTGGATTCTATAGGACTATCGGGGGTCTCCTCGTTGCCACATCATCTTCTATGAACTCCTCAAGGATTGTGGTGGAGATGGAAGACAAATCCATAAATTCATTTTTCAAACTGATAAATATTTATGGACCATATTCATACCATTTTCTATTTTGCGAAGGCTTGAGCTATTCGGGTATTTTGGCAGCCAAAAATGTAATCCTGGGTGGATATTTAAACTTTACTCTTTCCAGTCATGAAGTTTGGGGTGATCATGTGTGCATAGATGCACATGAAGGTTTTTTTTCTCATTTGGTCATTGTTAATTCCTTGGTTGACGTGGAAGCCTAAAATATTTCACAAACATGGAGGAATGACCACAAAGGAGAAGATATGGTGGCAAAGCGTTTGGATAGATTTTTCATATCAAAAGATTTATTGTTAAATTCATGGAATATATCATCTTTGGTGTCTCCGTGTTAAGCCCTAAATAGTCACACATTACCCCTTAATTGGGGCATATTACATTAGTAATGTTATTTTGTTTATGTCGGCTTGGGTCCATTAGTTGTAATTGTACCTCCTAGTCTCCTTTATATACCAAGGAGACATTTTCATTTGAAATCATTTTTATTGGGAAATTTATGTGGTGTATAAGGAGGTTTCCCCCCTTGAAGAGGCTTATTATCTGAAATTCTATCTTTTTCAAGGCGTTGAGTACTTATTCTGAGGTTTTTCTATGCTATCTTGATATTTGGTTCTTAACATTTGGTATCAGAGCTCAAGATCTTGGGGTTTCGCTGCTACATTTGAGACACCTTAGAATTTTTGCTATAATTTTGTTTCTAAGATGTTTCAAAAGGAACCCATTGGAGGACATTTAGTAGATGGATCAAGGTATGTTGGATTCAAATTTCATCTTTTGGGGTCTTATACTTTCGAAGATATAGCCTATGTAAGATAGGGTTCTGGAATCATCCTGAATTTAGTCATCGCGCAATTTTCGCTATGAAATTGTTTCTGTAATATTTCAGACTCTAAAATCCAGAGGATATTCACACAAATTATTAAGGTATTTGTGATAAAAAATTTAGCTTTTGGGTCATCTCAAATTTGTAGATACACCCTGTTGAATATAGGGTATCTGACTAGTCCTATTGACTAGTCTCAAGAAGGTGTTCCAGGTAAAAAAATCATAAATTATTCCTCGAGTATCCAAATTGAATGAGACCAGTTGCATTGAAAAATGGATAGTCTGTAGTATTTCTGGTACAATTTTTAGAATTTTATATCAATTATTGTGTCTGGGGCACTCTATACAAGTGAAATCTCCTTTAAAGTCTAAAAATCAACAAGTTGTGGGGAAGTTACCATAAATTCCACTTTGCACATCCAATTTTGATCAGACTCGTGGAATTGCAGAGAAGAAATATCAGAGAACTACAAAAAAAAAAAAAATCATACCCAGAAGGGTCGAAATAGATTGTCTAGCAGAACCACCTCAAAATCAAGGTTTAAAGTGATACTTGGCCAACATGCCACCAAAAAAGGGAACTTCTACACCAAATAAACTTCCATATAGTCCTACTTAGACTCTTGATGAAGGTGAAGAAATGTGTAGGGACATAAATGATTTACAAAAGAAGACAGTAGAAAAAGATGAACTACAAGGGATGATGGATTCAACGGAAGCTAAGTTGGAGGAAATAATGGATACTAAGATGGATGGTTTAAAAAGGGAGATCATGGAAGGATTGAAAATTTTCCTAATAGAGAGGACACCTGAAAGTGAAAATGTATCCAATGAAATTCATGATGAGGACACAAGGAAGATGAATCAAGAATGGAGAAACTCTAACTTTGGGTTGAAGACCAACCACTTTCCTAAGATTGATATGAGGAATTTTGATGACAAGGAGCCAATCCCTTGGATACTTCAGATGGAGAAATTCTTTGATCTACATAATGTGCCGCATACACAAAAGGTACATATTGTTTCTTTATATTTAGAACCTAATAAATTTGTGTGGTATCGATGGCTTTGTTCTTGCAAATCACTCGTCACTTGGACAATTTTCACGGAAGAAATGATAGCACACTATGAGGATAAAAGGAACAATACCTTATTTAGCCAATTGATAAATCTCAGGAAAAAGGGTTCAATTATAGAGCACATTGAGAACTTCCAAATATTGAATATAAAGGTAGTAGATATTCTAGATGAGCACTTGATTGATGTATTAATAGGGACTTTAAGGGATAACATTCAACATGAGGTTCGCCTTTGGGAACCCAAATCATTGGAGAATGAATTTAGGGTGGCAACAAATGTTGAAAGTAAAAATATGGCTACGACTACTAGAAGGACCACTCCTAACATCTATCGAGAGAATAATGTTCATTCTTCTAAAACACCTCAACCTACAAGGTTGACACCTCAACAATTGGATTAAAGAAAAGCAAAAGGTTTATGCTTTAATTGTGACAACAAGTGTAGTAAGGGACATAAGTGTCGCGAGAAGAAATTATTCTACATATATTGTGAAGAGGAAGAAGAACAAGAACCATCTCAATATGAAAACATAGATGCGATTTTTTCTGAAGAGTTGACTCCCACGATATCGTGTAATGCATTGGCTGGAATTAACACTCCTCAAACCATCAAGATCGAATCATATATCAAAAGGAAAAAGGTAATAGTCCTAATTCATTCTGGTAGTACTCATAATTTCATTCACTATAAATTAGCCAAAGCTCTCAATTGCTTTGTATATCCAGAACTAGAGTTTCAAGTAATGATTGCAGATGGAGGAACTATCAATTGCTCAGGAAAATGCAATAAGATCAATCTTACTATGGGGGAATATGTAATGAATATTCCAATGATTACTATACCCATGGGTGGTGTTGATGTCGTATTAGGAATCCAATGGTTACAATCATTAGGAACAATGTCTTTTAATTTTCAAGAACTTTTCATAAAATTTTCATTGGAAGGAAAAGAAATTGAGTTAAGAGGTATCATAGGGAAACCCAATAAGTTGATAAGCTATAATGGCATCACAAAATTATTGAAAAAGGGGCATCAAGGTGTAATTGCACAACTATGCTCACTATATGTTCAAACATCTAAGACATCTATTCCCCTAGATATCCAATGGATCATTGATAAGCATTCCAAAGTATTTGAAGATATTCCCAAAGGTCTTCCACCCACTCGAAATCATGATCATGATATTCACCTAATTCCTGGGAGTGTCCCTCCTAACATCAGGTCGTACATATACCCTTATGCCCAGAAAAGTGAAATTGAGTGTATGGTTGAAGAAATGTTAGAGGCTAGCATTATTAGACCTAGCCAAAGTTCTTACTCTGCATCGGTGGTAATGGTATTCAAGAAAGATGGCTCATGGCATATGTGTCCAGATTATAGAGAGCTCAAAAAGATCACTATTAAAGATAAGTTTCTTGTTCTCGTCATTGATGAATTGTTATATGAACTACATGGAACAATCTATTTCACAAATCTGGATCTCTGTTCAGGGTATCATCAGATTAGAATGAAGGAAGAAGATATCCCAAAAATAGCATTCTGAACTCATGAAGGCCATTATGAATTTTTGGTCATGTCTTTTGGCCTTACAAATTCACCTTCCACATTCCAAGGGTTGATCAATTCCATTTTCAATCCCTTCCTTAAAAAAATTGTGTTAGTATCTTTTGATGATATACTAATCTATAGCAAGTCTTGGCGGTATCATGTGCGACATGTTGACAAGGTGATACAAATACTAAAGGAGCAACAATTATATGCCAAACTATCCAAATGTTTCTTTGGGGTGAAGGAGGTAGACTATTTGGGTCATATTGTATCTCATGAAGGTGTCAAGGTAGACCCTAACAAATTAAGGCCATGATGGACTGGCCGATTCCCAAAACGTTGAATAATCTTAGAGGATTTTTGGGTTTGACAGGTTACTACCGCAAGTTTCTTCAGAACTATGGGGGAATAGAAACACCTTTAATGACACTAACTAAGATGGATGATTTTTCATGGACTCTAGAGGAAAATAAATATTTTGAACAACTTAAAGAGGTGATATGCAAAGGTCCTGTCTTGACCACACCAGACTTCCCAAAAACCATTATTGTGGAATGTGATGCCTTAGGAAATGGCATTAGTGTTGTCCTAATGCAAGAAGGAAATCCCCTGGCTTTTGAAAGTCGATCACTCAAGGGAAAGGACTTACATAAACCCATTATGAGAAGGAAATGATGGAAATACTACATGCATTGAAGAAATGGCGCCCTTACTTAATAGGTAGGCACTTCAAGGTCAAAACAGATCATGATAGTCTTAAATACTTCTTGGAACAAAGACTATCTTCAGAAGAACAACAAAAATAGGTGACCAAGATATTGGGTTATGATTTTGAAATCATCTATAAAAAAGGGAATGAAATGTTGTGGCAGACGCACTCTCAAGAAAGGATGAATATGTTGAGGCCTTTCTCTGCGTTATCTCGATCATCCAACCCGATTGGATAATAGAAGCGAGGGGTGAATGGAAAAATGACGAAAACGTGTGGACTCTCATTCAAAGGTTGCAGCAGGATTCCAGTGCATCAGATACATTTACATGGAAAAATGATTCACTATGGTACAAATATCGCTTATATTTATGTAAGAACTCCCAACTCAAACAAAAGTTACTATTGGAATTGCACACCTCTTTGGAAGGAGGGCACTCGGGATTTTTGAAAACCTACCATAGGGTCAAGAAGGAATTTTTTTGGGATGGCCTTAAAAATGATGTTCAAAGGGTTGTAGCAGAATTTTTGGTTTGCCAACAAAATAAGGTGGAAACAATTAAGACCCTGGGTCTTTTACAACCACTAGCCATCCCAAGTCAGCGTTGGGAGGAGGTTTCCATGGATTTCATCATAGGGTTACCGAAGTATGAAGGAAAGAGTGTCATCACGGTAATTGTTGATAGACTGACCAAGTATGCACACTTTTGTGCACTCTCTCATCCCTTCAAGGCTAGTACAGTTGCCATCGTATTCATGGAGACAGTTCAAAAACTACATGGAATCCCAAAGATTATTGTAAGTGACATAGATCCTATCTTCAATGGAAATTTTTGGATAGAATTATTTTCTTGTTTGGGTACTCAATTGGGTCATAGATCATCCTATCATCCTCAATCTGATGGATAAACCGAGATAGTGAACAAATGTCTGGAAGGCTACCTTCGTTTCTTTGTCTATGATAAACAAACATAATGGTTCAAATGGTTACCCTTCGCAGAATGGTAGTATAACACTTCCTTTCATACTACAACAAAAATGACACCATTTATGACACTCTATGGATACCATCCTTCTTCCATTACTTCTTCTCTAAAATAAAAATCTAAGGTTCAAGCAGTGGAAGATCACATCGAGCATCAACAACAAGTTCTCCAAAGCTTAAAGGGCAACCTGACCATGGCACATAATCACATGAAACAACAAGAAGATCAACATCGTAGTGAAAGAAGTTTTGAAGTAGGGGATTAGGTGTTTTTAAGACTACAACCATACAAACATATGTCCCTCAAGCAAGCCAAGAAGGATAATAAATTATCACCAAAGTATTATGGACCTTATAATGTGTTGCAAAAGATGGTACTATGGCATACAAATTGGAGTTGCCTGCATCCTCATGAGTACACCCAGTTTTCCATGATTAAAGAAGTTTATAGGTGACAAGATCCCAGTTCAAACTGTATTTCCAGAACTTGAAGAGGAAGGAAAAATCATATTGGAGTCTAAATCCATCATTGACACATGAATTCAACTACTGAGGAATAGATCCATTTCAGAGTATCTCATTAACTGGAGGAAACTACTTGCTGAAGATTTCATTGGAAGATGAGTATTTTATACAGAAGCATACAAAATTACTCAAGCGTTGAGGACAACACTTGTCTCAAGGGGAGGGGCATGTTAAGCCCTAAATAGTGGCACATTACCCCTTAATTGGGGCATTTATTTATTTATTTTATTTTATTTTTTTATGACTAGGGGAATCAGAAACGACGATAGTATCGTACTCACGTGATACGGGGTCGAATCTTGTCGGCTACCTTATAACCCCTAGGGAGAATCGCATAGGTCACAAGCATGCCTCTGGATAAATCTAGGTTTGAAATTGTGACCTACATAAAAACATGAACGCCTTAACAGTACATTCACTGACCACTAGACCAAACCCCTATGGGCCTTAACTGGGGCATATTAAATTAGTAATGTTATTTTATTTATGTCGTCTTGGGTCCATTAGTTGTAATTGTACCTCCTAGTATCCTATATATACCAAGGGGACATTTTTGTTTGGAATCATCTTGTATTGGGAAATTTATGTGGTGTATAAGGAGGTTTCCCCCTCGAAGACGCTTATTATCTGAAATTCTATCTTTTTCAAGGCGTTGAGTACTTATTATGAGGTTTTTCTATGCTATCTTAATATTTGGCTATTAACACTGTGGGAGGCTCTTCAAATATATGCCCATAATATTGAAAATTGTAAGGTCAGGAATAAAGTTGTCATACCCTTTGAAATTCAATGAGAAGTGGTTTTAGGAAGAAGATTACATATCAATCGTTAAGGAAGCCTAGGCACATTTAAATGATGATGAGGGATCATCTTTTATGATGCAGTTTGCTAAAATCCTTGAAAAAATTAACTTGATTAAAAAAATGTGGGTGAGATATTTTAATGATCGCTCTCAAGCTCTTTTGAATAAAACTGAGGAAGGAATTGAGGTATTGTTGGGGGAGAAGCCGATAGGTTCATTATCACCAGAAGAAGAGATATCATTGGGTGAACTCTTAAAAAAGAAACAAGAATTTTTGTTTTTAGAAGAAGCAAGGTGGCATCTCAAAATTTGGGCAATTTGGCTTAATGAAGGATATAATAACAAAAACAATATTAGAGGCATGTGCAGCATCAAAAGAATCAAAATACTATTGGGGAAACTAAATATCAAAATGGGGCCATAGTGACCTCTCATGAGGACATTGTGGAGGATGGAAAATATTTTTTCAGTAGCCTATTTAGGGAAAGGGTAGGGTGCTCTATTGCAAAGATTTTAAAAGTGGTGGAGTTGTTCCCAAAAGAAATCATAGGTGAAATGAATGAGGCACTGCAAGAGGTCATCTCAGAAATTGAAATTTTTTCAACCCTTTCGGCCTTTCAAAAAAGCAAGATCTTGGGTCTGTATGGCTTGACTACCGAATTTTTTTATGGATTTTATGATTTGCTAAAGGAGGTTTTGTTAAAAGTGGTTCAGGAATCCCAAAATTTCAGAAAATATTAAGATCTTTAAATAAAAATTTCCTATCCTTCATTACGAAGAAAACGAAGTTAGTTTCCTTTGAGGATTTTCGTCCTATCTCTTGTTGCAATATGATTTATAAAATTATCTCTAAAGTCACAGTGAATAGGCTTAAGCCCATTCTTAGTGACATTATCTCAGAGGAGTAGTTTGGAATTTTGTTTAAGAGACAAATGCACGATGTTAAGTCTTTAGCCCAAGAATCCTTTCACTTAATTAAAGTTGGCAAAGTCTCATATATAGTGGTGAAGCTAGACGTCTCCAAATCCTACTCCAAAGTTAGTTGGATCTTTATTAGATTAGATTTAATTCAAATGGGGATGAATCTAGCATCAGTAAATTGGATAATGGGTTGTATTAAGTCATCCTCCTTCATCGTTCTTATAAATGGTTCCCCCTCCAATTTATTTCTCTCTTCTAGAGGCCTTTTTCAGGGATGACCCTTGTCCCCTTTCCTTTTCCTTATTGTGGAAAAGTTGCTTAGAAATATTATTCACAATGCCAAGAGAAAATGACTCCTAAAAGGGATAAAGATAATGAATAATTAACTCATTTATCATCTTCTATTCGTTGATGACGTTATTCTCTTTGGTGCGGGCAATGTGCAGAAATCTCAGGTTTTAAAAGATATTATGGATTTGTTTTTCTCGACAACGGGAATGGAGACAAATATGGAAAAATATTTCGTTAGATATTATTCTTTGGGAGTCAAGGTCTGAGCCCATTTAAGAAATCCTCTTCCCTTTTCATCTTAAGATATTGATGTTGGGATAAAATATTTGGGTTTCAAGTTAAATTCAAATTCCCATGGCTACGATGACTAGTTGTGGTTATGCAAAAAAATTCAAGCAAGAATGGACCTGTGGGTAAATTGATTTTTGTCGAGAGGTGGTCAGTTGATCCTTATAAAATCAGTTATGTGTAACATTCTGGTTTATTGGGCTACTATCACAAAAATTCCAAAGAGAATTTTGAAAAAAATATAGAAAGTCTGTTTCCATTTTTGTGGTCAGGTAAAAATGTGGCAGATGGAATCCCACTAGTAAAATGGTCTCGGTTCATAATTCCAAAAAATATGGGAGGCTGGGGGACAAATAATTTATTTGGGTTTGTTCAAGCACTGGTAGGAAAATTCCTTTAGAGGCTCATTCACAATAGGATGTTGTGGGGAAGAGTTTTGATATCAAAATATTTGGTGGTAATGTCATTTGAGGATTGGTTATATTTGCCAGGAAAGTGATTCCAAACAACTCTATGGGATGGAAGGCGATGGTAGATGCTTTTCCACTGATAGGATATTGGATGATGTGGAGAGTTGGTGATAGGAGGAACATAGGAGTGGGTGAATATCCATGGGAAGGTTCGAATGGATCCCATAGAGTTGATGGGAAAAATAAATAATATGGGAGTCTTATCATTGAGGGATGTTGCTTCATAGGGGTTGGATATTATAGGTCATTCAAATTGGTTCTCGGCAATAGAATTAGGTCTTGGTGGAAACATGGAGGAGGAGTGGAACAGGTTCATAGGTAATTTCAAATCAAACTTGATTGTTACAGCACTAAAATTCCCTACTTATGCATACATGGCATTGGTCTTTCTACTTGCACATTTTTCCAAACTTTTGTTGAGGAACTCTACCTTAAAAACCATTTTTTGGAGCATGTACACGCCTTGCTGCACTATTGCCCATGTACGTATGATTTATGCATGCTAGAAATCCTGTGTACATATGATTTATGCATGCTAGAAATCCCGTGTACATATGCTAGTTGCATACTAAAAAACCCGCCTTTACCTCCAAAAGTTGGAAAAAATAAAAATTTGCAAGGAATTCAGTGGAGTTTATGGGCTATTAAGGGTTTCCCAACCAATTCACCTGCTATACCCCATCCCCAAACCAAATAACTATCATTTTTTCATATAAAAGGAGGTCTTAGGGTCCCATTTCCACATCAAGCATTAGAATGGTGAAACTCTGCCCAAATCGCTTTTCCCTCCTTGCCCAAGTATTGGCAACCGTTATGAGTTCTTGTCTCAACATTCACTCTTTAGCCTTTTCTCCTATACAATCCCTTCCCTTCCCTTGAATTTATCAGTTGTTTGTGAGATAAATAATTGGGATAAGTGCACTTGGAGCAATATCAAGAGGATCCTAGATCGGGTTCCCAGGAGCATCATTCTACAAAGGTTGTAATTTCCAATCTTTGAATATTGAATAAAAGAATCTTTTTCCTGTCCCAAATAATGTCTTTGTGTATTTCATTTGATTTATGAATAATGATTTATATATAAACCTAATTGATGAGTAGAAATAGAATGTTTGTAGCGTTGATTTCCTAAGTACTCTTGTAGGTCAGCTTTGGAAGGAGACTTTCATCCTGGGAATCTACAAAGCTGGAGGTGGTCTATATCAAACGTCGAAATAAAGGTACTGCTTCTAATCTACCTTCCTATTTCTTTATGATCATGTTTTTTGAGTGTTTGGGGTAGTTTAAGAATCAGATTGTCTTTTAAGGGAGTTCATAGATCTATCTATACTTAGAACCCTAGAATAGTTATAGGGGGATTTTCTCGCTAGCATAATTGGTGACTCCACTGGAGAGTCTCTCTAGGGTTTTAGAGGGAAGTTTTTGGGTTTTCATTGGCTTCTTTATTTCCTTTTGAGTTTTTATCAAGTTCACTGAATCTTTTAAGGGTATATGGTCACCTTCAAGGTGCCTACCACTTTTTTCCATGCCCATTCAGTCTACCTAGTATTTTTGTTTTTGAGAAATCCCATAGGTGTACGCACTCTGCTTTGGCTTAGCCTGCGTACATACGCCCTCTGCAGAGATGACAACCCGAGTACATACGTAGTTTGTTAGTGCACAACCCCCATCTCTGTGTCAAGAAAGTTTTTTTAAAAAGAAGAGAGATCTTTCTCTTTCTTGATAGAGGTTCAGGCTTCTCAGGGATTTCTTGGACCTTCCAGAGTCTCTATTTTTGGCCTTATCTTGGGTTAAAGATTCATTTAACTTGTTTTCTTGACTTTATTTTGTTTTCCCTAGGGGTTTAGAGTGAACTTTCAAGTTATAGATCATCCTTTGGTTTCTTTTTGAATCTCTACGTTTACGCAGTTGGCCCAAGGTCTCTGTCAATCTTGGGTTCTGTTTTTTTTTTTTCTTGTTTCTTGCTTTGAAAAACAAAAAATATTTTTACTTTAGTTTTTCTTGTTAAAACAGTTCAAAAAATCAAAAAAGAATTTATTTTCTTGCATTTAGTTTGGTAAAGTAGCCTAGGTTGTTTGTTTGTAGAAGAAAAGAGTCTCAGTTTCAAAGTTCTTTCTTTATTTCCTGAAATATAAGTAGTTTTTCTTAGTCAAACGAAGCAATTTTTAGGAAACTTTCAATTATAAGATCTTGAAATGTTAATTTGAAAAGTTGAATTTTACAACGAGTTTTATAAGCTTTTCTTTGATTTCGAAGTATCTTTTTTCTTTCAAATGCTCGTAAGTTTTCTTCATTTTTAGTCTCTGCAAAAAACCATTAGTTGCACAACCACATCCTTTATGTAAATCAAGCCTTAAAATTAATGCTTAACTTAAAATATATTAGACTTTATTTTTGTAGGGTTCACCGACTAGTTTAGGATTTTAGGGCCTTGAAATCGGTGTGAAGAGGAAACTCTTCAAGGCTATTTAAAACAAACATTGGAGTCTGAGATAGGGAGTGTCTTAAGTCCAACATCGTAATATTTAGTTGGGACCCCCCTCTAACACAAGGGATAAACATGAGGTCACGTGAGGAAAGGTAGAGGAGATAACCCCTCCAAAGCTAGACCAAACTTAGTGGGGATTGTATATTGAGGGTCTTTCTCAGGAAAAATATTTATCGCATTTGTTTATGGAGCTTTGTGGACCTCGAATACATTTGAAATCCTCAATTGGACGAATATCTTTCGGCACCCTTGAAGGGCTTCAGACTTGTTATCCTTCTCATTACGATCTATCCGACTGTCGACTGTACCCATGTGGTGACTAATTGCAAGTTAGAAACTTAGTTTCCTATATTTTATGGACTTACACAGGTGACTGCGGGGGTATACCATGGTACCTAGGGAGGACTCTGAATTGTGATTCATAGAATATACTTAGAGTGTGCTTCCGTGTTCAAGTTGCACTTACACCGGTTAGTTTCTATAGTATCGATTGACATAACTGTCCTTCCCACTAGTTAGTCCATTGCTTCATTTATCTTTAGGAAACTTTTAGTGTGTTATTTGTGTTCCATCCTAGTCAAACCTTACTGTGTTGGTTGTTAATTTCACAAAGTGGAAGATCAACAGCACCAACGGTCCCAAAGGCTCCAGGGCCTGTCATTGGTTACTTTGGAGCCACCTTCACCACCGTTGAGGAAAAGACTTGATCAAGAAGGATCATTTGAAGCAAATGGGTCATAGGAAGATATACCCAAGCCTTCTCCGAGAGGATACTTTCCGACACTAGATGAATATATCGTTTCTGACCTCAAGACCGAGGGTTTCAAGCCAAAAAATCCTCCGATCATCGACCTATCAACACTGCTTTTAATTTATATAGTCCCCCCAGAGGTGACTTCTCCTGAACGCTAGTTCGTTCGGCGAAAGGTGATGGAAGAAAAATTTGCTACTTTGTTAGGGAGTCCCCATACTCTCATTACGACTACTATTGGAAGGAATAATGTACTTCCTCCCCCACCTTCACTTATCAGAACCATAATTTTCCCAACACCCACAACTTCGGGCAATGGATCGGTTCCTTTAACGGTTCCGACCAGTGTTTTGTTCACTCATAACATGACATGCGCTCCCTTCTCATATGGGATTCTCATATTTGACACGAATTAAGTTCTTACTTACTCTAGTTCACATACCATGGGTCTGGGGGCATGGAGCTCTAATGCTCCCTTGCAAGGATCAGCCGCGGTCACTACTTCCCCTTTTAATTCTATTCCTTACGGTGGGGGTCATATACCTTGTCTGTCCCCTTTGCTCGATGACATGTTTCAGCAGCCAATCGGGCCTAATGCTAATTATAGCTTGTTTAGTGGAGGCGGTTTGGGACCTTCATCCTACACAACGCTGGTGGGATCTATGTTGTTCTCTTTGTTTGGTGCATTTGGGAACAACACTTTTTCTTCAGTCGCTTTCCCGATAGGGGGCATCCCCAACTTTGGTCAACAGAACCTGGTGTAAGGTACCATTCCTTCATAGGGAGTGATGAATGGAGTATTCTCCACATAGGTTATTTGGAATCCTTGGCAGGTCTCATTTCCCTCACAAGAAATGTCAGTCGGGGGAAACCCGTTCCATACTCAATGGAGCCTCGGGAAAGGTTTTGTACCTATGCCAGGAGGATCGACTGGGGGTATCCCCAAACAAGGTCCTTGGAACACGACACAGGGAGAAATCCCTACGCATGTTATTTCGTCCAATTTCAGGATTCAACCGATGATGCAACAACAAATGCAATTTCCTTTTGTTGGTCAAGGCCATAGTTTCTACCAAAAACCTGACCAACAGTCCAAATTTTCATGGCAACCTCATGCTAGTCAAAATCCAGAGCCCTCTTTTCATGTAAATACTCTGTAACCAAAAATACCCTTTCTGGAAACCCTACATTTGCCAGAATTATCGAGATTATTAATGACTCAATCTGTCACTATCCGTGTTGGCCCCACATTCCGACTAAGTTGCCTTCAGATATTCTAAAATTTGAGGGAAATCCTGGCGAAGATCAAGGTGATCATGTGAATACGATTTCACTTGTGGTGCTCATCAAACTCGTTGAAAGACGACTCCTTTCAGTTGCACTTTTTTCAATGCACTCTTATAGAGGGTGTTGAGAAGTGGAATATCGAGCTCGACAACTCGAAGTACTCTTACTTTAATGACCTAACGATGGTTTTATTGAACCATTTCCAGTTTCCAGTAAGATACGATGTCGACACCGAGTTGTTGGCTAAATTCGAGCAGACTAAGGCTAACCATATCTCGGATCATATCTGAGAGTGGCGGTGTAGAAAGAGTTTGATTAAGACGTAGCAACGTCTGGGGTGTTTTATGAGGAAGAGGCTATTATGAGAGCCCAACAACTAGAATTGATTTACTCCCAGTCTAGCATGCTCTACAAGATCTTACTTGATTCATAGTGGGCTCAACACAAATCAATTCCACAGATTTGTTGTGGAATAAGTTACAAAAATTATCAATACAACAAACTCTCACCATCCAGACTCCTAGTTCGTCTACCCCTGCTACCCAGACATTGGATGTACACAATGTGAAATCGAAAAATCCCAAGGCCAACTAACAGACCGAGGGAAAGAAGAAAAAGAGAAACAATAAGGGTAAAGTTGATAAAAAGGATGCTAACAATGTTGGGGAGGGAAAAATTGAGAAGAGGAAGGTAAAGTATCTATGTAGGCTTTGCACGAACAACCACTTAACTCTCTTGTGCCCTCAACTTGCAGAATCCAAGAAGCTACTAGCACAACAACAACTTGTTGTGTTGACAAACCATTTTCCACAAGGGAAAATTATGGCTCATGCTTCTACATCCACGAGCATGGTTGGGGGCAGTCAGGGACCCCCCACGCCTACTTCTAACAACCTGACCACAAACATTTACATGATGAATGTCGACGCTCATTTATCAACTAGGTCTTGTGACTACAGTATGCCAAAATCTACTGAGAAGGGAAAGGATCTCTCCAACCCATTGACTCCTCTTCAAATTGAGAAGACAGTGAGGGAGACAATGAATCACATCCTTAAAGGTGTGTTTAAGAAGGCTTCCCATAACCCAAATGTGAGGGCCGACCAGAAATACTCCATTGTGGAGGATTTGGAACAGACCCCTTGTGTAATGTCTGCTCTGGAGATTCTCTAGAGTTTCCCCTCACAGAGAAAATATCCGTTGTCTTCCTTGGGAGAAACAGAGACTAGTATCTCAGGAATTATCGTTTTCGATCCAATCGACTTTAAATTTCATCTTCCTCACCAAATCACCTTTCAGATAGTAGTGGCATACACCATGAAATCGTTGACACGGAAAAAAAAATTGTACGGTGGTTGACGAGGGTGATTCAACTTGCATGATGTCGCTGGCATGTTGAAAGCCATTGGCCAGCCTGATTTGTCCCTATAACCTACGTTGCTTATGGATTTTGACGGTTGATTGTTTAGACCACACGGTATAATTCCTTCTTTCCCCATATAGTTAGGGGGTAAAATTGTGTGCATCAAGGTTGAATTAGTCGATGTGCCTCTTGAATACAATATTTTGTTAGGATGAAGTTGGACTTATGCAATGCATGCAATGATTACCACTATTTTTCGGGTCTTATGCTTTCCGCACGAAGCCCAAATTGTTACCATCGACCAATTGTCCTTCTCTCATCCTGACCCTTCATCGGGGGCTTCCACGATCTCGATGGTTGATAACCTGCAACTTGGCATTGTCAACTTAGGTGTTGTATTGTTTCCATAGTTGATGGGAACTTTTTATTATCTATCTCCTTCCAATGACGTAAGGTTTATATTGGTTATTCCCAACCAGTTGAGGGATGAAAATTTTCAAGTATCGTCTTTTAAAATGAGATACTTTCATGATCCATGGACTTTAACTTCCCCATCATCTTCGATGGAAGAGATAGGGCACCTTGGCATGACCATGCCCTTATCTGTGGCTGAGGTTGTGTACAACATTTTCCAGCAAGCCTCGGCCAACCCCGGTCTGGCTCCCTCACATGAGCTAGATCCAATTCTCGAGCCTATTTGGACTCAGTATTCTCTCACTGCCCAAGATCATTTAGACTTAGTATTTCCCTCTGACGAGTCTATTCTCCAGGAAATGACCGGTCCTGATAGACCTTGGGATGATTTGCATCATAGATCTTATTTTCTTCTTGATCTTAGGAGAATAAAGGCAGGAGAGTTTTATTTGACCATGAATGGAGATAGCCCTTGTCATATTAACCCTTTGGCTATGCACAGAGTTTACGTTGAGGGAAACATGTCAAGCATTTCTACAATGATTCCCATCGATATCTACAAAACCCTTAGTGTCATGGAGAATGTTTTTGTCGGAGTGGATTTCTCCCCCGAAGAGATTCAAATTTACCCAGAGTTGTTTAAGGAGTTCATCAATGTTTTTTCCTGGTCTTACGAGGAAATGCTAGGCATCGACCCACAAATTTTTGAACACAAAATCATGACTTATCCTGATGTCAAACCATTTCGACAAAATCTTCATCTGGTCAATCCTCGAAAATCAACTACAATCAAGGAAGAAGTAGAGAAACTGCCCAAAGCTGGTTTCATCTACCTCGTACAATTGATGGAATGGGTATCAAACCCGGTTCCTATAAACAAGAAACAAGAGATGATTCACATTTGTATGGATTTCAGAGAAATATAAGTAGATGGATAGTTATCCTACAGGAGTTTGACTTGGATTTTGTCTCTACGAAATCTAAAAAATCATTGGTCTTGGTCGAACTAATTTCAGAACTACTAGTCGAATCTGGTTATATTATGCCCGAAGAGTCACCTATCAATGGAGATATTTTTCTAATTGAATCTTCGGATCCTTGATATGAATATATAGTTGTGTATCTTCAAAATTTGAAGTGCCCTGCCTCTGCTTCTCACGATGATCGTTGGTGAATTTGACACCATGCATGAAATATCTTATTCTCGATGACACTTTGTATTGTTGGGGTGTAGATTGCATTCTTCGACGATGTCTTATGCATGAAGAAGCATAGCTCGTTTTGAACGAATTTCACACCAGAGCATGTGGCGGTCATTTGTATAGGTTGGAAACATCCCAAAATATTCTAGGTGTAGGATACTTCTGACCCTCGTTAATCAAGGATTGTGTTGAGGCAGTCAAGAAGTGCCACTTGTTCCAGATCTTCTATCGGAAGATGCGGGCACACCTTGCTCCTATGTTTCCATACATTTTTTTTGGTCCTTTAACCAAGTGGGAGATTGATTTCACTACATTTCACCCAGCTTCAACAAGGGGGCATCATTACATCATCGTAGCAGTAGACTACTTCACTAAGTGGGTCAAAGCTATGCCGACATTTAACAATGATGGAGAAACCACTGCCATTTTTATTTTCAATCAGATAGTAGCAAGATTCGTTATCCCGAAGGAGATTTTCACTCACCATGGAAGTCACTTATAGAATAAAATGATGTCTAAATTAACATCAAAGCTGGGGTTTAGACAGGAACATTCATCACCCTATTACCCACAAGTGAATGGTTAGGTTGAAGCTGTGAATAAGTCTCTCAATACTATTCTTCAGCGGACGATCAATTCGGTCAAGGATAATTGACATTTGATGTTATATTCGACGTTGTGGGCTTACCGAATTTATGTAAATACTGCCACAATTTTTTCACCTTTTCAACTCATCTACAAGATGGAATTCGTCTTACCCATTGAGTGGTAGATCCCTTCTTTAAAGTTGGCAATGGAATTTCTTCCCAACACTACACTGCTTGAGGAACACCTTCTATATCTCGAGCAGATCGATGAGCAGCATTATGATGTAGCCTTGGCTAATGAGGCTCATAAGAAACGAGTCAAGTGTCAATATGATCTGTCCATTCACCCTCGAATTTTCTCCAAAGGAGATCTTGTCTTGGTTTACGACCAAGACAAATATCCCCTGGGGGCAGGAAAGTTCAAACCCATTTGTTTCGGACCTTTCATTTTGAAAGAGGTATTAGAGAAGGGTGCTTACTATCTAGTTGATTTTGAGGGAAATTCCTTATAGGAGCCTAGAAATGGGATCTACCTTAATAAATACTACTCTTAGGTTGGTCACCTAGGTGACTTCTTGTATATATGTATAGCCTTTTATACATTTTTTTCTTTTTCATTTTGTGGACGTGTAATTATTTATGTCTTCTTTTTCACTGTGGAAGATGTCAAGTGAATCAAAGGTTTACTTTGGGTTCGTGGACAACACTAGCCAACACACTCGGAGGCTTGCTTCCACAGCTTGGGATATTTTCACACCTGGAGGCTAGTTGATGTCTTCCAGAGGTATTTTTCTAGGCGACGCAACCAATAATGTTTCTGAGTACAACGCAGTGATAAAATTGCTACATGATGCTTTGTCACGTGAAATTTCTTACCTCTGGGTTTACTTAGATGCTCAACTTGTGGTGTCCCAGTTAAATGGGGTTTACTGCATTTATGATCCTACTCTTCACTGGCGATTCCTTAGGGTACACCTCTTAGAATGATCTTTTTATTTTATTACGTATATTCATGTTCCTAGGAGATTTAATCATTTAATTGATACTCTAGCTAATCAAGTTTTAGATTGGCATTTTTCTCACATGTAAAAGAAAAAGCACACACATACACATATACTTTTGTAAAAATATCATCCATAAAACAAGAAAGATGTATATTTATATATATATCCAAAATGGTGTCATGAGTACAAAAGTGGGCATGAAGGCCTCAAAAGTTATCGGTATACATCGTTGGGCTTAATCCCTCAAAATAAATAGTACAAAAATTTCCCTTGGAACATAAATAGTCTGACACTATCTAAGGTCTAGGCCTATTGGCCTTGCTATAGTGGATGAAGGCGTTCATAATATGTCGAAATAACTAGACCCAGGTCCAAGGCACCCTTAATTTATGTGGCTACATAGCCGGGGGAAGATCCTGGATCTCATCCATATGAACTGCACGAGTGAGAGCAATAAGGTTCCTCTCCAGTCATCATAGGACTCTGTCAGCCTCTCTGGATGGGGGTCCTCCTATAGCTGTCGATCCTCTTGTTGTTTTCGGTCGTGCCTCTAGTCGAGGATGTCTCCTAGTCCTGGAAAAGTATGTCAGTCGTACTAGTCCCACATTTGTACATAACATATTTGTAAGTTAGTACTCTGACACCTACATAAAAAGGATATTTATAAAAATTAAAATTTTAATAACTTCAAAAAATATGTTACCTATCTCGCCACGCTCCTTGCCAAGGGGCACTGGCATGTCTGTATCTCTAAGGAAGTTAATCCTTGCATAGGGATAGTCCTCTATGAATGGGATCTGACGTGTCCAACAGTTGAAGAATTTGTTGTCAAAGGCCTCTTGGGTCCTTCCTCTACCCTGTCTAGGCAGTAATACTACCCACCTGCACACTGTTGGGAAGGAGGAAATATGCCCCCGTACTGTCTATCTAGGACTGAGACTAGGCACCCTTTCGAAGAAGAAGGAACAAAAAATGGTACCAAACCCAAATTTCTTGTTTGTATGCCTACGACACTCCATGAATTGTCTCTGCATGCATACTAGCATGGCAGTGCTCCAGTAAAAAAAAATCCTCTAAACACTGGACTGCACAATGCATCTATGCACGAGAAGCCTGATGGAGTTTTGCGGATCTAGTAATCCACTTGATCATGAGTAAAATCACTCGCAAAGAGAGGTTGGTAATATTGTGAATTGGTACCTGAGAACCTACTTTCTCGGTACCAGCCTCACAATGCATCACAATATAGTCTTCAATGTTGTATGGCCCTGGAGGAAAATTCCTCAAGTTAACCAGTTCCCCTCTCCTAGAGAGGCCGGTCAAGAAGTAAATATCCTTCGTGGTTGGGGTCAATGATTGACCCTCCAACATGAATGCTTCTGCATCTGGATGCCAGTACTCTACCAAGTTATTAATCAACCTCTGGTGTGCCCTCATGAATGGACATTGAAAGAATTTCCAAAGGCCACATTTTTTTAGCGTAGCAACTGCCACAGGGTCCTCCTCAACCAAGACATCTAGCTCCTAATGCTCCCTCTCTCTCTAGTGCACATACATCCTATAACATATAAAGATGGAGAGGTTTTTAGTTTCTTGTATTTTCTTTTTTCAAATCAAAAGGAGGTGTATGCAGGTTGTAGTTGACACAGTCGTGTATGTACTCGGGATGTTTATTACTCTTCCCGAGTACATACGCGGGCTGACTTTGGACAACCCCCGTACACATAGGTGCGCCTCTCCCAAACTAAAAATTAAATGCATATAAGTAAATTAAATTGCAAGATAGGGGATTTTGTACTTACTTGGACCAAGTAGGAGGGTTTTCCATCCATCGTAGCTCCCATAATTCGCTTTTTTGATGAAGGGGTTTTTTGACTTTTTTTTAATTTCCAAGTTGCAATGGTAAAAATGAGTTGTCCACCTCTATTTATAGACTTTTTTGGCCTTTTCCCCCCTAATTTGGCCCCCTTTTTCATTTTTCATGGCTTGGTGGTTTCTTTATTTCTCTTTTGAGTTATCTTTCGGTCACCCTTATAAACTAGTCCTTATGGTTTGGTAATTTTTTGAGATCGGTTACATTTACGTCATCCCTTGGTAAAAGTCATTTTCCCCAACTTTTGCATATAAGTTAGTTTTTCACTCTCATATTTTTTCATCTCGTTGTCTTGTCTTCTTTTCCATAGGATCAACCCCACCGAAGTGCGACATGGAACCTTCTCTACTGCTTTAGAACTGTCGTAATTAGGTGGTAGAGCCTACCTCTACATGGATTCCCTAGGTAGATCCTTTGTTGCATTTGGACGTTCATGCTGTCATTTTTTACTATAGGCTTAGGAGTCCTTGTTAGTCTTGTCATGATTACGTATTGAAGCATCATTATTCTTGTTAATCATCATTCTTGGCCTTACCCTTGAGAATCCCTAATGAGCATGCTTTGTTGTCTTTCAAGCTAACTTTAAAATTCGAAAGCAACTTCCAATGAGACTGTATTTATTCTTTTCGATCTCATCTGGATTACTTGAGAAAATCAGCCCCCTGGAGTCTTCTTTAAGCCTTTTTCAGACTCTCTAAAATTGAAAATATTGTCGAGTGATCTTGTTGCCCTTCACGCTCGCCAAATTCAAATTTGAAGGCACATCTGTCTAGCAGTAGTTTACCCCCTTTTTGGTACAGATGGATAATTTTACGAATAAAGGTATGCTCTAGGAACTTCGGCTCGCTAGAAGAGTATTCTGAGGCATAATTTTAACCCTTTTTTGGGTCTGAGGTACTAAATTTTAGAAAAAGGAACATTCTCCTTGGTTTTGGCTTATCTCTTTTTCGGGCCTTGGGGATTACTTATAAAAAAGGAACCCCCTCAGAGTCCATAGTTAATCCCTTTTCAGACTCCCTAAATATGAAAATATTTCTAAGTGACCTTGTTTCTTCACACTCATTAAATTGGTCCAAAAGAACATCTACTTGGCATGTTTTTAACCATTTTTCCAGCCAGTATATTATTGTAGAAAAAGGTACACCTCGGGAGATTCGTCTCGCCAGGAGAATTCTCCTCAGTTATATTTTATACTTTTTTTGGCTAAGGAAACTAAACCTAGAAAAAGGTTGTGAGTCCATAGTTAATCTCTTTTCAGACTCCTTAAAATTGAAAATATGGCCGAGTGATCTTGTCTTTGTCACACTCATTAAAATGGTTTTGAAAAGATGTCCTTTCGATAGAAGTTTACCCCTTTTTTTATTCGATTGGACCAATTGCAAAAATGATACTCCCTCGAGTCTTCTTTTTGCATTTTTTCAAACTCTCTAAATGTGAAAAAACCACCAAGATTTCCTTCTCTGGGCTCATAAAAATTTACATGGAAGGATTCTTTTTGTGTCATTCTTAATCGCATTACGGGTCTCATCTTTACGTATTTGGCCTAATGTCGCTTCATGTTTCTCTCAACTAAACCTTTAAATAATTCCTTATACGCAAGCCTTGCAACACTTTTTTCATTTACGATCTGACACCTTGACCCATGGAGGAATTCTCCCCTAGTGTCCTTATCCTGCACACATCTCCTTGCCTTGAGCATCAGTATGTTCCATGCACTTGGAACCAGTTTTCTTGATCACGACACTCGTTCCTCATTTGTAACATACCATTCTTTTATTCTTTTTCAAGCTCATTTAAAGATTGAACAAGACAAAAAAATCAAGTATTCCAAAAAGAGGGGACGAGAAATATACATTCTTTTTTCGGCAACAAATATAGTCTCCCTTGGAAAAAGCACAACCTTCCATTTGTTCATCAAGAATTGGGATCTATTATGACCTTAGGAATTTTTTCTCGCTACACAGAGCTATGTCCTCCTCTGTTTGGTTACTCTTCAAAACATATGGAGAGTTTGTGGTTCCTCCTGCATCACAGAATTATGTCAATGTTACGCTGCATGAGTTTGATCATCTTTCGTGCTTATTTCTAGTGGAAGTTTTATCCAACATGAATCAGAATTTTTGAAGTTTGTATCTTGATTTTCATGAGTCGGACATCCCATGAGTCCAATCAAGTCAAGTTTCAAAATCAATGAAGTTCTTTGCCTAGTCATCGAGATCCTCTAGTATTTTCTCGACGGCTTGTTGAAAACCTCAGAGTAGTGAGTCTTGCATTCCCATTGTACTCCTACCTGATTTTTGAATACCTTGAAGTTGTGGGTCGAGCTATGAATTTTTCATCTCCTGCCACAAGAGTCGTTGGCTTCTTGAAGATGCATATTGTACTTGTATATCTTCAATAGATTTTGAGATGTAGATCTATTGTGTATTGCTCGTGGCTACACTTTATACATTTATATGAAATGGATCTGCAGTGTACTTGATTGGCATCCATGATTAGTTCATCCCGAGCATGGGTATTCCCACCTCAAAGAGATAATTATTGTTTTGCAGATGGCACCTCCCTAACTCTGGTCCTGGGTTCACTCTATTTCGTGCATTCCCTCTGGTGAAGATATTGTAATGTATTTCATCCATCAGTTTCTCTTATGATCTCACACATTAGGGGGCATCTCTTATATCCCTAAAATTCCCTACTTATGCATACATGGAATTAGCCTTTCTACTTGCACATTTTTCCAAACTTTTGCTGAGGAACTCTATTTTAAAAACCATTTTTTGGAGCATGTAAGTGCCCTGCTGCACTACTTCCCACGTACTTACGCTTTTTTCATGCTATACAACCCATATACATAGGATAGCTTCATACTAAAAAACTCGCATTTACCTCCAAAAGTTACAAAAAATAAAAAGTTGCAAGGATTTCAATAGTCTTTATGGTCTATTGAGGGTTTCCCAACCAATTCACTTTCGATAGACCATCCCCAAACCGAATAACTATCCTTTTGTCATATAAAAGGAGGTCTTGGGGTCCCATTTGTACATCAAGCATGAGAATGGTGAAACTTTGCCAAATCCATTTTCCCTCCTTGCCCAAGTATTTGCAACCCTTCTGAGTTCTTGTCTCAACATTCCCTCTTTAGCCTTTTCTCCTATGCAATCCCTTCTCTTCTCTTGAAGTGATCAACTGATTGTGAGAGAAAGAATTAGGATAAGTGCACTTGGAGCAATATCAAGATAAACCCGAACCAGGTTTGCAGAAGCGTCAGCCTACAAAGGTTGTAATTTCCAATCTTTGAATATTGAATAAAAGAATCTTTTTCAAGCCCCAAATAATGTCTTTATGTCTTTGATTTGATTTATGCATACTGATTTATATCTAACCCTATATTATGAGTAGAAATAAAAATTTTGTAGCGTCTTTTTCCTAAGCACTCTTGCAGGTCATCTTTGGGAGGAGATTTGCAGCCTGGGAAGCTACAAAGCTAGAGGTGGTCAATATCGAATGTCAGACTAAAGGTATTGCTTCTGATCTACCTTCCCATTTATTTATGTTCATAGTTTTGGAGTGTTTGGGGTAGTTTAAGAATTAGATTGTCTTTTAAGGGAGTTCATAGATCTGTCTATAGTTAGAACCCTGGTACAATTATAGGGGGATTTTCTGGCTAGCACTGATTAGTTTTAATGAGGATGAAGAAGAGTTTTTGAGCTGTGAAAAGAATGTAAAAATGGGCTCTTACATAGTGAAGCTTGGGTACTTAGCCATTGCAGATGGTTTTTATGAAGGTGGAAAAAAGTGGTGGTGGTTGAAAATATGGAAGATGTATGCTCTGGGAAAAATGAAAATTATTTTATGGATGGCGATGGAAGAAAAAAATAAAACATAGGACATAGGACTATGCAGAGGATGGATGGGTCTAAATCAATTCTCTCTTTGTGGATCTGACACCGATTCAATATATTTTTTTTGTAGTGTCCTTATGCTCAACAAGTTTGGAAACAAGTGGTTAAAATACTTAAAATAAATTCTATCTCGCTTGAGGTATGTTTGGAAGAATGTCTTGCTTCTTGGGAAAATGAGGCTGCAACTAGAGAGGTCGCATCTCTACCATGTTTCTTTGTGTATTTTATTTGGTGGGTGAGAAATTTTAGTATTTTTTAGGACATGTTTTTCATGTCTGAGGTGGTGGTTGGTTTGGTTCACAAGCTAGCTGGAGAATTCAAGTGCAAAACAAAAAACACAAGGTTCACAAGTCTAAAATGCCTGCTCTGCAAGGAGGAACCCATTGGGGTTTTTCCGATGAGGAAAGCTAAGGGAACCCTCCTCGGTACATTTTGGGGGAATATTTATATATATTAGATGAGCATTATTTTGAAATAATATATGCTCCAAGTCTCAACACAAATATGAAGGCAGAATTTTCTGCATTATGGGTGATGTTGTTTTCAGTGAATTATTTAAATTTGAGGAAAGTGCATATCTTGGGAGACTCGCAAGTGGTGGTAGAATGGGAAAATGACAAGGTTAAGGTTTAGGTGGTGCATATCATGCATACCATGCCTTTGATGAGGTATATTTTCTCTTTTTTGGACGAGTTGTAATGGTTCTCTTGTGACCTTGTTTATAGAGAATTGAAATCTATAGTCGACGATATTTCCAAAGAAGCATTGAACCTCAATGATGGTGCCTTTATTTATCAAGAATTTCACAATGGAACGATCTGTGAGGAGATGCCCTTTTTACTTTAATCTTCAGGATATGTTTATCTTACAATTTTTTTTTGACAAGGGAATGATGTAAAGGTTCATAAAATGTAATGGGTCGATCAAGAGTACCTTTTGAGGGACCGATATTTTTTGTCATGTTCCCATTTCTTAGTTCCTTGGTTTTGTAGTAGAAGGGACTCCTATGGATTTCTAGTGGAGAAATAAGAGTGAAAAGGGGGTAAAATAATGTCACTTAGTCATGAGAAATTATATTATTAAAGTGACATTAGGGAAGCAAAGTAACTTTAGATTAAAAAGTTACTTAATTATTATTAAAGTGACTTTTAATCATAAAGTGAAAATTGGAGGTAAAATAGGGTTATATTTGATTTAGTCAAAAGGGGGAAAATTCTAGAAGTTACATTTGATTTGGTCAAAAAGGGGAAAGATCTAGAAGGATTGATGTAGTCCAAAAAGGGAATTTATAGAAGGCATGGAGAAAGGATCTAGAAGGGGTCGGAAAAATAGAAAATAAGGGCAACCCCTCACTTCTCATCATTATGATTTGATATATTATTGAGTTCTCTTGTTGCCAGCGATTTCATTGGGGTTTTGGGAAAAAACCTTCCACTGCAGGTTTAGCTTTAGTGGTGCAATATCCACCCTAACTAGACAAGCAGGAGATCTATCCAAGATCTTCATTGGAGATTCATCTTGGGTTTGTTTTTATTTTTGGGTTGTAGTGATTTTATTGGAGAGGTTGTGGCACTTGAAGGTTTTGATCTCATCTATTGAGGAGGCCATGGCATGATTCCATATTTTTGGATTGTATTGTGTGGTTTCCATTGATGTATTGCAACTTCCATAGCAACCAGTGGATTGTTGTGTTCATCCTCCATTCATAATAAAATATTCCATGATTCTCTTCTATCCCAAGTGTATCTAGGATGCTTGCAATATGTTTGACGAAATGTCTTTAGTAGAATGAATGCAAATATTTGTGGAAAAATAACATAATTGCATAGAAATTCATAAATTTTCTACTTAGATTTATTGGGGATATTATAGTGGTATCAAAGCTGGTAATATTGATAGCCTATGATTTCATCAAAGAACTTTCCTTAGCCAAAGAAGGGAAAAAAATTGTAGATTGTTTTTCTAGAAAAAAAAATTATGGCACACTTCAGGTTCAGATATGAAACATTATGAGCATAATTTGGAAAAAAAAATTGGATATTTTAATTCCTCTCAGAAAAATACCCAATTAAAAAAAAAAGAATCAACCGAAACAGAGTCTGAAAAGTGAAGTTATCAACATTTTTAAATACATTAAATTTTCAGGGTTTTCTGGAAAAAGTTGGGAAATAGTGGGAAGGAACCAAAGATGGTGATATTTCCATCTTGTGAGTGTATGCAAAGATGAATATAATTTAGGAATCCATATCAGAATATAAGAAGGGACAAGCACCATTGCTGATGCATCCTATGTTCTTGGAGTTATATGTAGAGTGCATGGCTTACTACGACAAGTATGAGAAGCTCAATAAGTAGACCCAAGAAGTTTTGTCGGTAGAGAATTATATTGACATCAAGAGAGGGAAGGATATTAGAGATCGGAACAAGACCTCTTTGAAGGGAATATGGAAGAAATCAAAAGGAGATAATTCTAAAGAACAAGTGGAGGAGCATGCATCTAGCCATGAGGATAATGTGTGCATAGAGGAAGACCAAACAGTAGCCTATGAGACATCATCTGAATTAAATGATGAGATCAGTGACACTATAATATTGGATGGGTATACCTATGATGAATCAACAGAAGATGAGGATGCAACACCTGATGATGACTATATGTTCCAATTAGTTGGTGTTGGGTATCCAACATCTTTCACTATGTGTGATGCTTATGATGTGGGTAGTCTAAGTGTGATATAATGTATGCTTGATGAGAATCCAACACCATATGATGGTGATGAGGACGTGATTGTACCTTGATAGAGTTTGGAGGACCAATTATTGGTCAAGGAGGAGAATATTGTGTAGGTGTTGACAAGGGCAAATGGTACTCATAAATTTATTGAAGATATTATGTGGAAAGATGAAATGGAGGAGAGACAAAAAAGAGTTGTAAATGAGATCACTAGTGCTCAATTATTCATCATAAAAAAAGAACTAGTATAGATGAAAGTTGATTACTTGCAGTTGTTCATGGATAAGGAGCTTTCTCTTAAGTTCGTTGAAGACAAGGAAAGAGTGATTGAGGAGATTTGTTTCCATCTTAGCGTGGGACACTCTTCATCATTGAAAACATCAGAGACTCCATCATATCTAGAATTAGTGACACACGAGGGAATGAGTGGAACTCATGATTCGAGGGAGGAGCCTCTTGTGATGATTCCACGCTAAGAAATTTCAAGGTTGTAGGTGTATGAGGATATTTTGGACACTGAGGATTTTGATTGTGCACCTATCTTTCATTGCAAGGATCATGAGCCATTTCTTTTGGATCAAGTCTTAGTTGTAGAGATAATAGTTAAACAAATTCCTTGTGGACCATCCAACAAGGAAGTATATGCACTAGTTGATTAGGGGATTTAGTATAGAACATATGTGGATACATCACTCTAGGATCCAGGTTCATTTGATTTTAGTATAGTGTTGATATAGTGGCACATATACAATACAATATGGTACATGATGATATAGTAGTGTGCAATGGGATACAACAATATATAACAATGTATGATGGTACGCAATGGGTTTTTGGGATATTTCCCCCTGGACAACCTCTAGAAAAATACTTCAAACATATCATTGAGTTTGGTTCACAAAATATCAATGAGTGGATGGAAAAGATTCATGGAGAGGTATATCCTTTGGATATTTATCTTTGAGTTGGATATCACCAGAGAAGGGACAGAGAGTAGGATATCCATAGAATCACTCTCAGATGTTACCTTGAGTCTTTGGTCATACCATTGGTATTGACCAATGCACATGACAATTTCTAGTCTTACAGGTAGTGGCAATGGAATCTAGTGTCATTTTTTGATGCTATTTGTATATTCGACAAGATGTGGAAGACTCACTTGAGTCAATTGGGTGAGACATGAAAGATTATAACCATGTTAGAGTTATTTTGTTTGGACTATGTGGTTGGAGCACATGAGGAGACCCATATTGCATTGGGTTATTTCACATAGATTCCAGCTAATAGAGTAGAGGATGGAATTATCCACTATAGAGGTCACACACTTCTATCCCATAATCCCCCACACAGAGAGATGATTATGAGGGCTATGTATGATCCACCTTTGACAGGGTATTTTGGATAATCACATGAGTATGAGACATCACAAGTGACATGGCTACTTTCCAGGGAAGTATTTAGACTCCAAATATTACTCGGGTACATTGATGATGAACGAGATAACATATTTCCTAGTGTGGTTTGGCAAGAGCTGAACAGATTAGTAGGCATAGAGTTGATTCCTAGTACCAAGATTCCCCCAGATGATGACATACTAGGGACTTGGCTCATTTTGACTCTAATGGTTACCAATATGGTAAAGTGGTAGTTAGAAAGTATTAGGATTAGTGAAATTCCTATTTGGTGGTGGGATCCAGGAATTCATATGAGTGATGGATTGATTCAGATGATGATTAACAAATCTATGACAATGATTGGTACGCTTTATTTCTAGGAAAAAATAAAAGGGGAGGTATAGAATTACTTTGTAGGGTAGGACAAACTTGAGGATAGCCATGGAATTGAAAGTTTATACTTCAGTGAGACACTTTCACATTAAAGGATTCAATATGGTGGCTTTAATCCCTTTGGGGAGATTAGCTTTGGGGTTTTAGGAGAGGAGGATGCAGATGGAGTATGTTGGTTCAATAGTGATGATAAGAGTGGTGAAACGTTAGCATGGTGGTATCTTTCCAAGATTAGTTTGGGACCCTGGGATCACAATGTTTTACAGTTCAACCACTATTAGAGAGGAGAGCACCGACTTTGACTTTCCAGAGTTTACTTTTGGGAGGCTTAGGAGTGGTTACTTGGAGGAGTGTTCTTCCGAGAAGTTTACTGAGTTTATGCAGCTTATGATTTATCGGTTTATCAATATTAGTTAGGTGTATTCTTGTATTAACACCTTACAAACCAGTGTTATACACTCCACATTATAAAGGCTAGTTTGGGATACTGGTGACTTTACCATCTACTAGGTTATTTTTTTCGCATAAAGAGACTTTGTGGATGATATGTTGGGAGATTGTTTGGATGATACTTGGATGATTGTAGTAGATAGGAGGTGTTGGAGTATTAGGACTTTTCCCTTTGACACTTGGAGATGATGTGTAGTGGATTTCCTATCAATTGATGGCCACATGGACTTCTCTATGATGTCTGATTTTAGAGTTGGAATGCATTGGATGGGAAGGATCCGCGACAGTGGATGTGATCCTTTAAGGAATTATAACTTGCGAATGCAGAGTGGGAATGATGGTCGATAAAAAATGATCATAGTATATCAACATCAGTGTGGTGGTTCGTTTCTGAGGATAGCTTGGGACCCTGGGATTTCAGTAGGAGAGAGTGCAACAATTGACACGTAGGCGAGAGCCATTTTTTGCGCTCATGATATTGGTTCATTAGAAAAGAAGTACATTGATGGGTTGATAGAGTTATTTTAGCACCAAGTGGCCTTACTTGCTAGTGGTTTTCAGGAGTCCTCTTATTTCAGTGCATTATCGGACCACGCCTTGAGCGGAGGATGCTTCACATCTTACAGGGTGCTTTGGGATCCTAGTATCATTTTCAATTCAAGTCTGGATCAGCCAATGGAGTGTTAGGTAATGATGGAATTGATTGAGAACAAGTAGTCTTTGGGAAGGGAGGACTTATCATTTCCCCATTTTTTAGTTCCCTGATTTTGTAGTAGAAGAGACTCTCGTGGCTTGTCAGTGGAGAAATAGAAAAAGGGGTAAATTTATGTCACTTAGTTAGGAGAAATTATATTATTAAAGTGACATTAGGGAAAGTAAAATAAATTTAGATTAGTAAGTTACTTAATTATTATTAAAGTGACTTCTAATCCTAAAGTGAAAATTGGAGGGAAAATAAGGGTTATATTTTATATAGTCAAAAAGGGAAAAATTCTAGAAGTTACATTTGATTTGATCAAAAAGGGGAAAGATTTAGAAGGATTGATGTAGTCCAAAAGGGAAAGTTATAGAAGGCATGGAAGAAGTATCTATAAGGGGTTGGAAAAATATAAAATAAGGTTAACCCGTCACTTCTCATAATTATGATTTGATATATTATTGAGTGCTCTTGTAGCTAGCGTTTTCATTGGGGTTTTGGGAAAAGCCCTTCAACTACAGGTTTAGTTTCGGTGGTGCAATATCCACCCTATCTAGAAAAGGAGAAGGATTCATCCAAGATCTTCATTGGAGATTCATCTTGGGTTTGTTTTCAGTTTTGGGTTGTAGTGATTTGCTTGGAGAGGTTGTGGCACTTGAAGGGTTTAATCTCATCTATTGAGGAGGCCATGACATGATTCTAGGTTTTTGGCTTGTATTGTTTATTTTCCATTGACATATTGCAGTTTCCATAGCAACCATTGGATTGTTGTATTCAGTCTCCATTCACAATAAAATATTCCATGATTCTCTTCTATTCTAAGTGTATCTAGGATGCTTGCAATATGTTTGACGAAATGTATTTAGTAGAATGAATGAAAAATTTGTGGAAAAATAACATAATTTCATAGAAATTATATTGGTTATTAGTTTTTTCTTTATACTTCTTGTGCTGACCCAGGTTTATATCTGAACAGATTTCCAACAAAACCCTCTAAAACTATCGTCCCTCCTGGTAAACCAGAAGGCAACACAACACACATAATGTACTGCGCAATCTCACCCGAGATAGTTCTATGGGTGACTGCAAATATCAAGTGCTTGTAGTCTGGGAAGAGTGGTGATATGGGATTATATTTGATCTTCTTCAAGCCTTACACTGGTTAATCAATCTATTATTCTAAGATCCATTCATCTCTTAAATGCTTACATGCAATCTAATAGACCTAGCTAACCACATAAGTGTAAATCCATAATTAACATGAATTAAAGATGATCAACCATTAATAGAAATTAAACATACATCTAATCATCAAACAATATAAAAGTTTTACAATGGTTCACCCCCTCTTGGGCTACGTCCACAAAGATATGGCTTCTTAGGCTATTTTATTTATAATTGTTGCATAACATGGCGTTGTGCGTACTACACTTTTGATCATACCATCAAGAAAGAGGTTCCACAACCTCTGTGAAGGGGACTAGATCACAGAAGGATCCTTGGCTTGTGATATAACTCTCAAGATCTAGCTACCTCACTCTTCTACATCTCAAAAACTTACAAAAAGGTATCACGCTTGTTTCTTAGAAGTCATAATTAACTTAGAACCCACTTCCAAGCAACAACCACTCCCCAGAACCCTAACCTAGACCTCCTAGGTTCTTATTTATACCATTTTACAGTATTAGTAGTCGTTACATTCCAAAAACCTAACCCTAACATGGTTAGGTCTTACTGTCTCTGTGCCTTGCATGATTTTTTCCTTTGCATGCGGTTTTTCCTTACACGTGTTGCTTTTCCTTCTAGCTGTCTTTTTCCAAACTAAGCTTTACTTTCCAAAACTGGAATTTTCCTTAAAATAAACTTGTGCCCAATAGGCCCCCAACACTGAAATGTGGCTCGTATCGAGCCACTTAGGCAATGCACGCTACCTTGATAGCCTCTGCTAGGTTGTGGAACTTGTCTGCAAGTTCCTTTCCTCTTGCTTGGACCTGTGCGGCCTTTTCTGTGAGTGCTTCTAATGCTTGCACTGTGATATCCTTTTGGATCATTGTTGCACACTCTGTCTGTTCTTGTGACATGTTCCTCTTCTATTCCAACTGCGTGATCATATGCGCTTATTTCTCTTTAAGAGGTTCCATATGTGCATGTCTTTCTTGCTTCTGTGTCTGCACTACTTTTAACTCTGCTTGCAATTTCTTCATATCTTGTGTTCCTTTCCGACACTCTATGATACTCATTGTATTCTGCCTCTGCTTGAGGTCCTAGATAGTTGCGCTTACTCTTTCTTCTTCATGGTCCCACTGTTGGACCTTCTCATCTTTATCCAGCACTATCCAAAGCTGTGCTACTCTGTTAAACAATCATGCTACTGTGCTGAATCGTTTCTCCATTTCTACCATTTGGAGTGCATATTCTTCTTTCCTCTTCTCTCAGACCTCAAGAGAAGTTAGGGGATTTAGATTCTCCTTGAGTTCCTCGATATCCTACCTATATTGGTCGATTTCTTATGCAATGAGGTTGATCTTATTTTCTTTCCTTCTCTCTGCTTCCTGCACATTGTTGGGGATTTAGTTGTATGTCATTTTCAATCCCTGCTCTAGCCTGTTTGTGCATTATTTCTCCTCTTGCTTTTCTACAATCAACTGGTTGCATGTGATCTAAAGCATCTCTGTGACCCCTCTTCCAACGTATATATTTGTGGCATCTGCACATGCCCTAGATTGTACTTTTTGCATGACGCTGACTTGTATCCCATATAAGGCCTTTATGCGGATCTACACCATCACCATCTCCACTTGTTCCACCTCTTCTGAGAGTTTTTTTTCTGTCTCCCGATCAAACCTGATCATTTGACATGTTAACATGAATGTCCCCCTACCCTGGATGATGAATTGCATGGTCTCTTTGAGTTATTTTTGCACAGGTGGCCTTTGTGTCTTCTCATGTGGCCACACAGTGGCCTGTGATTCTGCTCTACCCCGTAGATGCTGGATGTTTTTGTGAACCTTTAGGAGATTGGCCATAATTTATACCCTTTGTGCTTTTGCATTTCTAACCACTTCCTCGCTCTTGTCTTGTACCTTTTCCATGACGAGATCTGCATCATCCCATGTGAGGGTGATATCTGGGTCCTTTGTCTCATACTTTTGCTTCATGCGTGCATCTTTTCCTCGCGCAGGATTCCTTGTTGTTTGTGAGGGATATGCCTTTGTTGTTGTTCCTTGGCCTCTTTCCTCTTGAGCCTGTACTGTCTCATTTTTCCCCATCTGTGGCCAACTTCCCATTCTTTCTACTGTGGGAGTTCTCCTCGGCCTTTTTGGTACTACGCTGCTCCCACTTGGTAGGGTTYGTGTTGTTGTTGTTCGAGTGTTATCCACCGAGATACATGTTCTTGTTGATGAGCCTGCATCAACCTTGTCCTTAGGCTTCAAGGAATGCATTGTGCATGTTCATGTGGTTGGTTTTTCTACTGGTGACTATGACTGCACAKGCCAGTCTTTGTTAATCCAGTCCACTTTCTCCCTTGTGACACAATACTGCATATTTAGCCACTCCTTTTTGGGATTCCTTGTGGATTGGATCCATATGTGATGTYGAGATKCCTTGAATTTAGTTATTCCCTCTGTGTCCTACGTAAAMTCCATAGGTATGKTCCATACATTTGTTGTGCGTTGCTGGATTTCGTCTAACAACATGGAAAACATAGTGTTGTTTTCCTGTTGTGTCTTGTTATATTTTTCTTTCCATAGAGACTCATACTTGGTCGCATAACACTTTCCTACTTTATCCAGGATGATGAAAAATTGGGCTCCTACCACCCTACTAGAGCTATCAATATTATTAACCAGGAGTAATCGAAATCGGTTCCATTTTCTTTTGCTTCATGACAGTAAAGTAGGAATTGATCCAACAGGTACAATGCCTATTTGAACATCATCCCCTTGCGCTGCCACTGTGATCACTCCTACTGGCGCTTCCTCTCTACGACATTTTCTTAGTAGCTTGCACGTCATTATTTTACTTGTGAATATTTTCGCATTGTCATTGATCTCTTTGATGAATATGCCTATGTTTTCCTTGGTTGTGTCGAACTGTGCCTTCACTTGCTCCACTAGTTTTTTCTTGCGCGCTTTTTTTCTAAGGAGTCTTCGGGATGCACACCGACTGTGGGTAGTCCTGTGATCTTAGAAACTAATGCCATGTCAATATACACTAGTATTTCCATCCAAAGGATGCATCCATGGACCTAGGCGACTAGTTGTTTGATGCACAAACCATTTTTTTTACCATGCCCAAAATGTGGTATGTCCAAGAGATTCATAATCCCTAAGTTATACAACCCTGTAATCCACTGCACAGAATCTAGCACTAGTCATCCTAGGGGTCCAATTTCCCATGTGTTAATCAAATAGTTCTCCTCAACCAACTATGGAAATTTGACCGCGTCGTTCACGTCATGGTCTATGTACCTCAGTTTGGGTACCTTCCCCAACGTATCATTGACAGTGGGGACTACACCTGGAAGAAATGGGAGGGTAATTTCCATACTATCAGGGGTCTTTCTTTTCTGCCCCAAAACAAATGTGCCTACCTCTATTGATTCTGCGTCCTTTTCTTCCCCTGCTCACTTTGGCCCATCAATTATGTCCTTGACCAGTAATTCATCTTGTTTCTAGGACTATTGCAGTCCCACTATGTCATATGGTCTTGCAAGCGCCTCTGGGTTAGGGTTTGAAACCCTGTTTCCAGCCTCAAAGCTCTTCCCTATCTCTCCTTACTGCATTCTAGGGAGCTCTTCCTCGACCTGCATTGAGATAATCGATTCTATATCCGAGGTGGTCACTTCCTCGAGCTCGAATATATTCTCTGGCTGCTACATCCTCTCTTTGCACCTTTGGCCCTATCGAGTGACCCCAACAAACTATCATGGTGACCAAAACTTTGGTGGAGTCATCCTTTACAACTATCACAACTTGGCTTGCTATTTCATGACTTGGTAACTAGGGCACAGGTTCTTTTTCTCGCTCTGATTTTGAAATTCTCTAAGTTTTGAATAACTATATGATTTCCTCCTTTTATAGACCGTGTTGTGTTTACTTTTCACTTTTTTCATGAATATGTGTTGACTCCACTTTTTATTACGCACGGTCTTTCGATGTCTATTGTGGTAATTTCTACGCACAACTTTTCCCAGTTCTATTGTATTTTCTTTATTTTCTAATTTTGTATTTATTTTTCCTTATTTTTCTCCTTTTTATTTCTTTTTGTCATTTTTCTATCCTAGCTTCTATTGACATGTCCTTGTTACTGCGCTGTAACTTTTAAGCGTTGGGAGGTCGACTGTCCATGTACAGTTTCAATCGACTACCATTGATCATTCCCTTGAGTTGTGTTCATGCCATATATTTTAGTTGTACAGATCCCCCATATGTGATAGTATTTACTTCGTAGGGTCCTAGCCAATGTATTCTAGACTTACCAGGATGTTGGGAAAATTTATTATCATAGAGAAAGACTAGGTTTCCTTCCTTGAAACTATTCCTATTGATATTTCTATCATATTATGATTTGTCTCTAGATTTCTATACCTCTTGGTGAAATTCTGTCAGAATCTTATCCTCTTCCGTTTCCATTAGCTGATTCAACCTCTCTTTTACTACACCCCTTTCTATCATGTTGGTAATTGTTGCTATGCACAGACTAGGTACCAGAAATTATAATGGCACCACTACTTCATGTCCATACACAAATATGAATGGTGTCTTTCCTGTCATTTTCTTACATGTGGTCCTGTATGCCCATAGTACTACTGATATTTTTAAGTCTCAATTCTCCCTGTTTACATTACAGATAATTTTCAGAGCATTCTCCAAATTTTTATTGAAGGCTTCCACTATTCCATTTTCCTAAGGATAGTATGGTGTACTCTTCTGATGATAGACATCAAATTCCTTGGTCATAGCCTTGATAATATTGTTAATAAAGTGAGTACCTTGGTCACTCATCAAAATTCTTGGACAACCAAACCTGGTGATCACTTTCTCAAACAAGAAGTGTGTTGTTGTCTCTGCACTGCAGTCTTTGACTAGTGTTTCTTCTACCCATCATGTTAAGTGTTCTGTCACAGTAATGATATATCTTTATCCTGACCTTTTTTCTGGTGGATGTATTGGCCCAACAAAATCTATTGCCCATTTTTCAAATACCTGCAAAGTTACTTGTGATGTTAGGGACATCTCATTCCTTCTGCTAGGTTTTCTCACCCTCTAACAAACATCACATGCTTGGAAATATTCCTTGTCATCCTTGTGAAGTGTTGGCCACCATAATCATATGCGCAATACCTTATTCACAATAGATTTTCCTGCATAATTTCCTCCATCTATTCCCTCATGAGCTTTTGCTAAAATTCTAGGCCTTTCATGCTCTAGTACACACCTTCTCAAAATGTTGTCTACACCCATTTTATATAACTGTCATGCAATCAATTGGTATTCTACAGCTATGAATACCCGAATCTTCTTATGCACGGTGCTAAATTCTTGTGGCACAATTCATGTGCTCAAGTATTCAATGATATCAGAAAAATATTCATCAACTATTTGTACTGAATACAACTACGCATTACATAAGTTGTCTTCCAAGTTGGTAGGTTCTTCTCCATTAGTGACCCTTGATAGATGATCATGTCTTGCATTCATCTTTCTTGGTTTACTATCACCTCAAAATCAAACTCTTGGAATAATAACATCTATCTACAGATCATCCTCACCAACACTATCTTGTTGACTAAATAATTTAGGGCAGAATGATGTGCGAACATCTTAAATTGCTTACCCAATAAGTAGTTTGTGAACTTATGAAGTGCATATACCATGGCTAGGCCTTCTCTTTCTATGGTATTGTAATTCTTCATTGATTCTGACAATTTTATTATTGCAAAGGCTATAGGATGGTCAAAATCCCATGCTCCTGGTTGTGCCATAATTTCTCCAAGTGCTATGTATGATGCATCTACATGCACATGAAATTTCTTTTCCTAGTTTGAGAATACCAATATAGGTGTTGTGATCGTGATTTCTTTTAAGGTTTCCAACCCTCATTGACAATCCTCATTCCATTGAAATTTGATATCCTTCTTTATCATTTTTCCCATTGGCCCAGTGATCTACGCATACCCTTTGATAAATTTCCTATAATATCATGGATATCTGAGTGTTTCTCTCAATTGGCGCACTGATTTTGGTGGTGGTAAATTAACAATGACTACAATCTTAGCAGGATCCACCAGTAACCCTTGCTTACAGACTATATGTCCCAACTGTATTCCAAAAGGTGTCCCAAAAATGATTTTCTTTATGTTCAATGATATTTGACACTGCCTATATCTTTCCAACATTAGCCTTAATACTTCTACATGATCCTTTAACAGACTATACACAATCCAGTCATCCAGATATACTTCCAAAAACTGGTGTATGAATTCTTTAAAGGAAGTTATGACTACTCTTGAAAATATAGTTGGTGCATTCTTCATCCCAAAATGCATGACTGTGTACTGGTAGGATCCCCATTTTGTGGCAAAAGTAGTCTTATACCTATCTTCTGGGGATATCTTAATCTGATGGTAACCTGAGAATCCATCTGTAAATGAGTATGCTTCCTGGCCTCCCACATTCTTTAATATCTCATATGTGAAATGGGTGGGAAAAAGGGTCATGTAAGAAAGCATCATGCAATTTTCTCAAATATACACAGATCCTTATCCCCCCTTGTTTCTTCTTTTGTACTACCATAGGACTTATCCATTTAGATTCCTCTACTAGTTCTACGATACCAGCTTCCAACATTCTGTCAATTATAGCCTTCACTTTATACTTATATAATGGGTTCAATATGTAAGGTCTCTTCCTAGTAGGTCTTGCCTCAGGTTTGAGAGGTATTTTCATCTCTCCTATCTCTCCCGCTATGACTTTCATCTCTTTAAAGGTCGTTGGGAACAGGTCACTGTATTCACGCAGTAACTTT
Organism: Picea engelmannii; assembly: GCA_009831015.1. Lineage (NCBI taxonomy): Eukaryota > Viridiplantae > Streptophyta > Pinopsida > Pinales > Pinaceae > Picea > Picea engelmannii. The sequence goes on from ML791168.1 coordinate 471,619, forward strand.
GTTATTCTTTCCATTGTTTGTTCATCCAAGTAGTCTCCAATAATGGCCATTTTAGGGTTATCATTTGTTATAATGTTGACTTTTTTCACCTTGATTGGTGAAGAAAATACCTTTGACTCCAGAGATGGACCTTCCACCTCTCTTTCTCCTTCAATTTCTGTAATTTGAATGTTGTGTGAGCCATATTCATCTGATGCCTCTTCTTCCACATGATAGAATGACAATAATTCTTCAACTATTTTTCTGTTCTGTTGTTGATACTCTGTCATGAATTCATCCTATGGTTTCTTAATAAATATCACACCTTTTATCTGCTTCAGTTCTAACTCAATTTTTGGTTTCTCATGTTCAAATGATAAGGTTACTACAAAATTATGATGTCGTGTTGTCCATTCAGTAGTACCTCTACGCATCTCCTGGTCTACATACCAGTTTTATGGGATTCCTTTCAATGTGTGGATGAAATGATGAGGCCATTCTTCTGGTGGTGTCATCCTCCATTGTGTTATGCATTTCTCCAAATGTTTTGTTGGTGTTCCCTATCCATCATATCTCTGTATCTTATTACTCCCCTGCTCTGCGTTGAATCTAATGTGCAATAGTCGCTTACATTGGTACCAGTTCTTAACTTTCTCTTTGCGTGGACCCCACCATGTTGTAGGTGTTTCCTTGAGTGAAATTTCCAGGGCTAAGATCCTCTGATTCTATAACACTTCATCTCCGTATCTTGTTAGGAATTCTTCTAAGTAATTTACCCCTTGAAAATTGGGGAGTTCCCTTATCTCTGTACCAACCCATCTTACTACGCGGTCTATTCTTGCACACCTTCTTGTGGAGACTTCATGTAATCTCTGATGCCAATTATCCAAACTTGTATCTGAGTTAGAAGCACATGATGTGATTCTTCTCTAGCTTAGTACCCCATCTACAGTTTGGTTAACATAATTTTCTTCGCACACGGTGGTTTTATACAGTTGGTTGATTACCTCCAGATCTAAACATGTAGGTTCCACAAACCTTTCTCCTTCTGATGGATCTAATGGTGAAATAACCCTGTATTGTCATGATTTGAATGTCATATTTCTTGTCTTCAAGTTGATTATGGAATGGTTATCAAATTCCCAATCCAAGCCAAGCAATGTTGGATAAGGTGTTGTGCCATCCACAATTTTTATTACTTAAAAGTATGCCTTAGTGCGCACTCCACCTAGATCTACTGTTACACCTTTGAGCCTTCCAATTGGTATAAATTTGTGTTTATTTGCTAATTTCAACTGGACAGGTGAATAACCTAGTGTGGGCTCTCCCATACACTACCACGTCTTCTTAGGTAACAAATTGACCTCTTAGCCTAAGTCCAATATAATGTCTCCCATATTGAAATCCCCTATGTTAGCATTCAGTCTGAATTCCCTGCTTGTCCTCCTTATTGCATGAAGGTGATTGAATGTTTTCTTCTCTAACTTCCCCTCTACCTATGTGTTACATATTTCTACCATATTTTTCAAAACTTTAACAGAGGATGGATCATTCAGTAGCTTAACACAAGATTGCAGAAAATTCTTTATAATACTTACTTGCCCTATAGGTTTTTCTTCATTGGTGTGGTCCATTGATGAAGGCATCTCGTACATTGGTACATTCTGAGTATGTTGCGCAGTTGATGTAGACACAACATCTTGTTTAACGAACTCTTGTATGGCCTCCTTGAATGTTTCTTTTTCTTTCCTCACATAAAATTGCTTCTATGGTTCAATATTCTTCTTCACCCATTGGTGTTGCGTTGGGTCTTGTCTTACTACATCAGGTCCTGTCTTAGCTCATATGCATGTGACTATGTTGATATTTCTTCCATCATCCATGGATTCTACAGAGATCCACTAAACATTCTGATTCTTCTGATTCTTCTTATCTTGGATCTTCCCCAATAATGTTGGACAATCTTTTGCGACATGGTTTCTTGCACGACAATACATACATGTCACAAGTGGAAGTGGACATTCCCTTTCATAATGTTTTGTTTTTTGGCAGTTGTGGCACACTACTATACCTATGCCTCTTCCAAATCCTCCTCTACCTCATCCCCCACCTCTGTATCTAGTTCGGTCTCCTTATGATGCATTTTACTGAGGCACCTGATTATACTGCGTGGGTTTATACTATGGCTGCGCGTTATTATATTATAGTTGCACAATGTTATATTGTTGTTGTGCAGTGTTGTATGGAGGTGGTACCTGTTTAAATTGAGGTGCATCTTTCCCTTTCATCATTTCTTCCTACACCCTATAGGTACCTGAAGTTATTTCCCTCATCAACTCCATTGTCCTACAATATTTGTCATCATGGCCCACTGACTTGCATAAATTGCACTATGAGATATTGGGTACTTTCTAGTACTTTTGCATCATGGTACAATGATATGAAGCATGCCCATGTGTCTTACAGATCTCGCACCATGGTCCTCCTATTGACAAAGGGGTTGGTAATCCTATCGCCATGTACTGCGTGAAAGTTGGGCATTCATTCTTGTGGTGTCCTTCTATCCTGCATGTGGTACACCAAAAAAATTCTCTTTTCTCTTTTCCCTTATTCTAGTTCATTTGAAATGTGTGGTTCTTCGGATCCTCCTTCAACTCTTCTATTGTTGGATCTATCTTCTGATACTAGTTCTCTTCTAGTTGAAAGGTTGCATGCAGAGCTTCTGCCTGAGTTTGAAACTTCAACTGTCTCAATGGATATTTCAAATGTGGTAAAAGTGATTTCACAAAGAGATGTCTATGTTGCATGTCATTCATGACATATTTCAACTTACCCTTTAATCGTTTAAACCTTTGATCAATCTCCCAAACAGAATCWCCTAGTTTTTGTCTAATTTCAATCATCTCATTCATGTATTGATCTTATGAGATAGGCTTATGAAATTCATTTATCAGTAGATTTTTGACATATGTAATCATCCTTGTCATTCCTGGTGGAATATTTGCAGCTASGWCATGTACCAATCCAGTGCGTGATATCTTAGCATGATAACTAACTGCACAAGTTTTGTATCCTCATATGTGATCTTTTTTTCTTCCAAGATATTCTCGCAGATGAACAAGTGATTTTCTGGGGACTCTGATGCCTCTCCCCTAAATTACGGTAATCGGATGGTGGGATCATGTCCTTCCATATTGAACTGTGATGAACTACTACCTCCATGCGATGTAGTTATTTGACTGCTACTTCTTGAACTGGATCCTCAAGTTTCTACTCCTTGTTTGGATGTACCTCCTGCTATATTTCTTCCACTAAAATTTGGTTTTCTAAACGATGGCGTTCTTTCGTGTGTATTAGTCACACATGAGGTTATGGGTTCCACATTAAAACTGACATGGATGGGATTTCTTCCTTTTGTTCCTGCCCTTGGACCGCTTGTATTCATTTCATATGTTGCGCACATAATTTCCTCACTCTTATCCACAACATGAAGATCCTCTACCTCTTCCTCATCACTTGCCAATCCCTCTCTATTAGCTATGGATCTCTTTTTATTATTCATCTTATATTGGTAGGGTACTCCAGTACACATCTTTCTAGTTGTTGTCATTATATTCTTTATCTGATCTTTCTCCACCATGATTGGGTCCATGAACTCCTCCTTATTTCCCTTATCCATCTCTTCCTCCATTTCTCCACCTCTGTCAGTGTTTGCCCCCCTTCCCCCATGCACGCAGGGAAGTTTATCTTTGTGATTCCATAGTCATCACACCATTGTTATACAGTAAAATATTGATCGAAGTATACAACGATATGATATACCTACCTCTAGGTCCTTTGAGAAAATCCTTCCCTGTTGTGATGTAATACTTCGCAGTATCTATTGCAAATTCTATGATGAACCCTGCAACAATACTTGCTAGCCAAAAATCTATTGCGCACGTGAATTTGTTGTTAACTTGTTGTAATTGCGCAATCTCCATAGGATTCCACTCTAGTTGTCTGATCCGATTTGTTGGGTGGTTGTCTTTTAACCTCAATATCCATTCCTGCAACACATGCACAAAATCACATAAAAATACCTCATGCAAGTCGCTAAACACATACTTGTCCAAATATTTGCATGGTGTTAACTTAGGGTTTTTGTTATCTTTTTGCACAAACTCAAGCTCCTTTGTTTTCAACCATCTTTCAATCTCTTCCTTCGTTGGTTTCCACGGTCTGAACATTCCAGTTTTATACCTTCATTATTTGCATGCTTCTTCTACAGATCCCATTGACTCAATCCCATGTAGTTCCATCAAGAAACATAACCATTTGTTGGTTATTAGTCTTTCTTTATACTTCTTGGGTTGACCCAGGTTCAGATATGAACAAGTTTCCAACAAAACCCTCTAAAAATATCGACCCTCCTGGTAAACCAGAAGGCAACACAACACACAAAATGTACTGCACAGTCTCACTCGAGATAGTTCTATGGGTGTCTGGAAAGCTCAAGTGCTTGCAGTCTGGGAAGACTGGGGATCTGGGATTATATTTGATATTCTTCAAGCCTTACATTGGTTAATTGATTTATTATTATAAGATCCATTCATATGTTAAACCCTTTCATGCAATCTAATAGATCTAGCTAACCATATAAGTGAAAATCCATCATTAACATGAATTAAAGATGATCAACCATTAATAGAAAGTAAACAAACATCCAATCATCACACATTACACAAATTTTACCGTGGTTCACCCCCTCCTGGGATATGTCCACAAAGATATTGCTTCTTGGGCTCTTTTATTTATAATTTCTACATAACATGGTGTTGAGTGCACTACACTTCCGATCATACAATTAGGAAAGAGGTTCTACAACCTCTGTGGGGTGGACTAGATCACACCAGTATCATCAACATGTGATCTAACCCTCAATATCTAGCTACCTCACTCTTCTACATCTCAACAACTTACAAAAAGGTGTCACGCCTGTTTCTTACAAGTTAGAATTAACTTGGAACCCACTTCCAAGAAACAACCACTCCCCGGAACCCTGACCTAGACCTCCTAGGTTCTTATTTATAATATTTTACAGTCTTACTAGCTGTTACATTCCAAAACCCTAACCCTAACATGGTTAGGTATTAATTCCTCTGCACCTTTCATGCTTTCCTCCTTTGCATGCAACTTTTCCTTACACGTGATGCTTTTCCTTCCACCTGTCTTTTTCCAATTTAAACTTTACTTTCCAAAACTAGACTTTTCCTCAAAATCGGCCTGCACCCAACAAATTCATAAAATCTTTTCCTAGATTTATTAGGGATATTACATTTTTGGTCATCATAGGTGTTTTTGTTTTTGTGAAAAGGACATAACTATAGAAAAAGAGCAGTCCTTTTGAAAAGGACATGAGTATGTATATTTCTTTTGCATGAAATATAAAGTTTTTTGTTTCTCGAAAAAAAAAAAAAACTATATTTGGCTAGAATATAGTATTACTTATATTATTATTTTTAGAAGTATTATATATTTTAAGATGGCATATGATGATGTAATCCTTAACCATGTGATAAATGTGACAACATCCATATTATATTGGGTTGTAGATGCACTTTTCTACTCTCAATGAAATACCTGCTTGTTTTCGACGGTTGAGGATAAATCTTGTCCTACATATCATTGAACATGTAGGGATTTAGGAAATGGGGAATGGCTAGTCATACCAGTGTTGTACACTGATGTGTATGAGCCCTATAATATCAACATGAGAGTACCATTGGAATCAACATATCATATTGGAGTTATAGCCCAACTTGAGTCTTGTATGCAAGATGATACACCCCACAAGAATACGAGGTACAAACCAACATAAAAACTTGTAGCTTAAAAGGCATAAGAGACTAGATTTATCCTCATGTGTTTTCTACTAACGAGATTGAACAAGGGTTTCCACATTTTTGGAAAAATCAAACATTTGTTGAAAATTGGAAACCTAGGGTGTGGAAGAAAGACTCAACCAATATAGAAGGAAACACCTTTCACACAATTTGATGCCTCATCACATCAAACAAACCTATCAACAATAGTTCTGAAATTTTACATTCAATTTGAATGTGTTTACCTTTCTTTTTTATGTGTGGTTGTGGAGACGAAACAGTCAACATTTACATGGAGTAAATTATCAAACCATACATTTTACAGGTTAGAAAACATGCCATTCTCTACTCATAGGGATACCCCATGGGACAATTTGTGTGTGTGTGTGTGTTTATTTTTTCCCAAGGAAAACCTCTCAGTACTTCCCCGTGATCCATGGATAGTAAACGGGGTAAATCATCAACCTTTTCAATAGAGCCTAACCTTGTGGGGATTTAGAGATTTGAACCCATTACCTCCCCAATTCACTGAGGGAGATTTTTCATGTTTGGATCATGACTAATTGAGCTAACCATAGGGCTTGTGTATGTGTGTGTGTAGTTTAAATGTTTGATACTTTAGTCTTATTTATGACTTTATTCTCATAAATTGGAATTTTAATTAATATATATTAAATAAGAGTTGGTTTATCACAGTGAAGACATACATGAGGGAGAAAGAATTAAAGTGTGTGTGTGTGTGTGTGTGTGTGTTTTTTTGTGTGTGTGTATTCATTGGAAAAATACTCCATGGGGAGAAAGAAGGAAAAGTTGGAATTTCAAATTTTGGGGTTCGAGGTACAACGTACAAAGTGAATTGTTTAAATTTCAAGGATTTATTCTATTGCTCCATTGAACTGCCATGTTTCCATATGCCAAATAAATAGATGGAACAAAGTGTATTTGATGTGTAGGTGGAGATCCTCTCCTTTTTTTACAATTGTATTTTCCACCCTATGGGCACATAGACAACCTTCTCAAGAGGGAAAATAAAGTACACATGAACATGTACCTAATACATCGCTTTCCCTATGTTTTGTAGTCCATGTATGATGGTGCACTTGATACTCACTTGGGCCAAGATATTATCCCCTGGATGAGAATATTCTTCCCTTCGAAAAATGTGAACCTCTTCTTGAGTCATGCTTTAGTTACACTAAGTGAAGTCTAGTTTTACATGCATACATTGGAATTATCAGCCGATATTGCATTCTCATCTTGGAATCATGAACAAGAGTGCATGCCTACCTTGGAATCATCACCAGGAGTGCACCCACCTTGGAATAATCAACAAGAGTGCATGCCTTCCTTGGAATCATTACCAAGAGTGTGTCTGACATGTGGATAAGGTTAGGAGGGTGAATTCATGTTGCATGGATACTAATAATTTACTCTACTTGAGCATATCTAGTCAAATATGGATTGAATGGCTAGTTAACCAAGACTAGGTGATTGATGACTAATGTCACAACTGATGCATGTCCTAAGTAAGTTCTAGAAGCTCAAATATGGTGCATTATCTCATGATATGGAGGACATGTTTGGTGGATTATTGTGATGTTCTGACTAATTTCCTTGATATTTTTCTTTCTTAGTTTGTGGTTCAGTCATTTACACAAACAATTTGTATACAATGTTCTATAACAGTTTATAAGAAATTCAAAAGTCTACTATGACTCACCAATGCAACACCAATACAAAAATCCAATATATTTGCAACATTTAGCCATTCAATATAGTTGAAGTACACTAAGAAATTCCCAACAAATAACACATGGAAAAAATGAGGAGCCTGATATGAAATTGTTGAAGGTTTCTTCTGAGATTTGTGGAATGAATAAGGCTATAAATGCCACAAAATATGCCCAATAACTTCAGTAATTAATTCCAAAAAATACGAAGGCCCCATTGCACCCAAAATTGATTTAGATAGGGGAAATATCGGTCTTGTACCCATTGATTTCAACCCATCAAAACTATAATTTTCCCAACAAGAAGAAACGCAGTCCAACCCCACTAAACTTGGTCAGCAAGAATATTCTCATCCCAGTGTTAGATGAATTGACCCCACACAAGGGAATCATTGCTCAGAAAGAGTTAACTCATCCCCCTTCGATAAATTTCTACCTCTATCTAGAAAATACTTAACCCACTCTAAAATAAATCTTTCTCACACCCCAAAAGATGCACCCAACTGCAATAAAAGGCACCCAAGTATAGGAAACTCGACCCAGATACAAAAAAATGGCCTCTACAATACTTAGATCGAACCCATAAAAAAGTATTACACCCTGCAAGAGAAATTCATCCTCCTAATAAATAAACTTGACCCCCAATGAAGTAATCCAACCACTAATAAAGAAGAACTCAACTACAAGAAGAAAAACTCAACCATTGTCAATAAATATCATCTTTGAGAAGATGAACTCCACCACAATGAAGCACCACAAGAATATATGGTTTATCTCCTCTCAATGGATAACTAGGGTGGATGGTCTCACCACCGAAACCAAACTTCCAAAATCTCTATGGTTTTCATCCCAAGAGCCAAAGCAACATGAGCTCTCTCAATTTCATTTTAGAAAAATAACAATATGCATAATGAGACAAAGCACCCCCATTTTCCTTTTATCTCCTCAATGACCCTTTTTTGGACCCTTTTACCCTTTTAATAAAGTAAAGTGACTTTTATAAACTTTAAGTCACTTAAACACCCCTTTTTATAACTCTTTTTAATGTCAAAAAGTGATTAGTTGGTTTTCTTAAGACATTCCTGGATGTCGAAGTTCCTTTTTCATCAACCCAACCTTTACATCTTTTCATCCTAGTTCCAACGAGATATTGCATGAAGGTATCCCCTCAGATAATATGATCTAAATAATACCTTCAGTGTATTTAATTAAAGAGTGCTCAATAATAACCTAAAATTACGTAAATTGTCGAAATTCCATGGAATCAAAAGCGAATTGTGCAGAAATTATCCATATGATTAAATATGGTGAATGGACTAGCCCATGCCCCATATAAATCCTCCAAATTTCCTGAGTTCATTGTTATTCTCATTTTACTCCTCTGTTAGGCTGGCATAAGCTCATAAGGTCACCTCTGACTGTAAGGCAGGGGAATCCAAAAATGTGAACATTATAGTCCTCCCTTCCCAAATATTTCTTGTCTTCAAGTAGTTCCATAGAAACCTAACACTCCATTGACTGAGCTAGAATGAAAATGAAAATTATATTAGGGTCCCAAACCACCCTAAAATATGTGAAGCATCCTCCGCTCAATGTATTATATAGCAAGGTGTAGACATAAGAGGTATCCTGAATATTGTCTCTAAGTAGGACAACTCAATACTACAATAACTCAATCAACCCCTCAAAGAACTACTCTGCTAGGGAACTAATCTCATGAAAACAAAAACTAAATATCATCTCAATGTTAGTTGTTGAACTGAAATCCTAGGGTCCCAAGCTAACCTCATAAAGTAAAAAACATGTTGACGTTGTGCCACTCTGATCATAACCATCCAAACATCGTCCCCAATCTACATCCTCCTCTCCGGGAACACCAAGTTGAAACACTTGTAAGGAATGAACCTACTATCATGAATAGTAACTTTCATAGATATCCAGGTGAAGTCACGACTTGCAAATCCAATTCCATGCTTGATATAAAATACCGGAAAAGAAAGTATGTCCCAATCACTGGTAATGGCTCTGATCTTCTCATGGGCTCTAAACATCTCTCCATCGGATAGCTCTATCAACTGTACTTCCCAATACTCCAAATAAATCACTGAGAAGTGTGTGAACTCTGAAGACTGGTCAATCACTATACACATATTATCTACTCCTTGCACCCTCGGTAATACTGTTATGCAATCTATCAACATTCTCTTCCACTGTCACTCAGAAATGGGAAAGGACTACATCAACCCTACTAGATGAGATTTCCCTGGCCTACTATGTTGACCAATCGTACACTCTCCCATATTGCCCAACATATCATCTGCAAATTTCCTCCATGCAAACCTCTCTTGGACCTTTCCGTAAGTGGCCCAATCACCAAGGTCCCATGCGATCCTGTATGATGTGGAAAACCCTTTATACATAGCACTGATCTGCAAGAGGATAACACAAGAATCCTCATGAATTCCCCTAATAATCTAGGAAATCATAATTTGCACAAACTTTGTCAACTCCTCATAATACCACTCCTCCATGTAGCTAATCCTAAGCATCTCATGAGTAAACTCCAGAAATTGAAAAATGGCCATCTCATCTACATCAACTACCGAGCTATCAAACATTTCAATCCCTTAATCCCAAACTAATATCCAAGGGAAAGCATCATGCTAATGCTACACCCTTATGATCATGACCATCTGATTACCATGCTCAAACTATGCTCTACTCTCATGGACCTTGTCTCACCAAAGCATCTCAGTGAAGTCAAAGTCTGCCAACCCATGGATAGAATTGATCATGGGTATCGTGAGGGAAAATCTACCTCGTCCTATAGGACAAAGCTCAACAACTCCTCTCACAATATCCTCACAAAGACACAGTTGAATCACTGACATGTGTTGGATCATGTTGTCATTGATGCCAAAGGATTTTTTGATGTCAAAGGTCAAAGGATTGATGTTGATATCAAGGGATTGATGTCAAAGGAACAATGTCTTCTCATAGTATATTTATGAAGGAGTACAAATGGATGAACTCCAAAGTGGTCCCCTTATGGTGAAATCTCTCACGGGAAGATGCTTTGTGGTTGGGTTATCCTAGAAGCATGGTTATAGAACCCATGCTTAATTGTGGAATAATGAGATGAAGATCAAACAATTTGTCAGTGAAACTATCCTATGCGGTGGTATGTGGAATGTCACATAACTCCTCACGGTTTGAGAGTTATGGCCTTACAAAGTTGGAGGACCATCATATGTTGGCTTGAAGCCCCAAAATGTCAAAGAAGTCAAAGTTCTTGCAATGAAGAAATTATTTAAAAGTGAAGTGAAGAAGTCAAAGAGGATTATTTAAATAATAAAGTGAAGTGACAAATTCAAAGAGGATTATTTAAATAATAAACTGAAGTGACAAAGTCAAGGAGGATTATTTAAATAATAAATTAAATGGAGAACTTTCTAATTATGGAAAGTGGTTATAAGAAGGTTAACCCTAAAACGAGGAAAATGGGTTAAGTGGTCAAGTGGCTATTGGATACATGGACAAGTGGAAAATTGGGCAAAGTTGGACATAGGTGACTATGTGGACAAAGTGGCCCAAAAAATGCTTCTAAAGAAGCTACTTGGAGAGTATAAATAAGAGGCAAGGGTCTCTTATGGAAAATGTCTCTTGAGAATATATTGAAGATCTATTCTAAGAGAGAGATTTACTAGAGTATCTCATGGATGCATCAAAGTTTCTATAAGTCTGAGATCTTGACGACAAAAGTTTCAGAAGTTCAGAAACCCTAGTTTCTAAAAGAGTACACGAGCAGCGGTCGACCAGAGTGTGTACATATGCGGGTTATAGTGAGGCAGGACACATACTCATGCAAGATAAAGGAAAATAGAGTGTGTACAATTGTATGGAAGTCATGAAGACTTGAGTGAAAGCCGGTGTTGGGCTCTTGAAGTCTGAAGAAAGTTCCATATCTGCATTCTATGGGCTCAGATCTTCCATAGAAACTCTGGTATGGTTACATAGTTGTCTTGATGGATACTCTTGCTTATTGTATGGTGAATGCTTAAGGAATTCTTGGTATGGATGTTTTGATATGGTTATGTTGGTTGATTGATAGAGTGAGCAAAACTCTTATGGTTCAATACTGATATGATTGCAATAATATATTGGTTTCTTATACATGATTGAGTAGCATTCATATTGTATGGTTGAGGAGCATGAGTAAGTTGTTGGAGAGCATAGATGTGTTGTGATTGGTTATGGTTTAGATTGGATAGTGAAAGACAAAAGTGGATGTGACTGAAGGCTACAAAGAATCTGAATTTATCAAAGAAAGAAAACCCTAATTATTCGAAAGGCATACGCAGGATGTAGTACAGACAGGTTGCGTACATATGCAAGTTGTACTACTGGTAGGGCACATACATACGTGTGTTGCACTACTGATAGGTCGCGTGCCTGTTGACAAATTGGTATATGTTGAGGATTTATTCCTCTTCTCAATTGGTGCTGAGTTGTGTAAGATGAGTCTTGCAATGTATAGTTGGTGGTCTTGTGGATTTGTAACTCTATTCAGTTGTTGTTGATAACCCAATGATTGTGGTCCATAATAAAAAGAAAATTGTACATAGATATTGTGTTCTTTATGTTCCTTGTGATAATGACTTATGGATGATATATGTTGTTGGTATATGTTCACATTTGATTGGTTATAAATGACATTAATAAGTGATGAATAAATGGTGATTGCTAACTAAGGAGTTTTGTGAAGGGAAGTTTGAAAAATATCCCTACACTGATTCACCCCCCCCTCTCAGTGTGGTCGGTGTGTCCAACAATTGGTATCAGAGTGGGCCTTTACTATAATCCTTAAAAATCTTGGAGGAGATCCAAGGACACACAAATGGATTTTGAAGTTCAATTCCTTGATGAGGAAAACTATTCTACATGGCGAATAGAAATGAAGGTGCATTTGAAGGAAATAGGAGCAGGTGTTTGGAAAATAACTATTGGTGGATCAGTTCCTTTGAAGAACAAGTCAAAGTTTGCAGCTCAAAGGGAAGAAAAGAAGAATGATGCATTGGCTCTCAAGACCATTCTTAGTGGACTCTCAATTTCTATCAAAGAGAGCATGGGACAATGCACTTCTGCCAAGGATCTATGGCTAAAGCTAGAGGAGACATACCAAAGAAAAAAAGGAGGACCTTATAGACAACTCCATCAAGAACAATGAAGGTAAAGAATCTCCAAAATCCTCTATTTGCAATGATTCTAAATGTGATGATGTTGGAAAAAAGGAAGACCTTAAAGACAATTATATCAAGCTCAATGAAGGTAAAGAATCTCCAAAAACTCCTGATTGCAATATTTCAAAATGTGATGATGTTGAATATTTCTCTACAAGTGAAGAAGAAAATCTAGAGATAGTATGTGTAGAATTAAATGATAGTTATCCCATGGAAGAAGTAGAAGAAGAACTATCAGATATTAAAAGGAAGTTGAATGGGGTCTATTTGAATACAAATATGACCATTGTTACATAGAATATAACTATCTTTCTAAGAACACTAAAAAGTTTCTTAAAATGAATCAAAGGCATATCTTGAAGTTAAAGGAAATGCTCAAGGAACAAGAAGAAAGTAAAAAGACCCAACTAGAAGAAAAAGAAGAAGAGATCAAAAGACTAAGGAATGAAATAAAAGAGAATAAGAAGCTAGATGATGAGATTAGAAAAAGTCTTGAAGTTAATGTCCATATCAAGACCCAATTTGAAGAAGACAAAAGGGTGAAGGAATTACTAAAGAATCAAGTAAATGAAAAGGAATATTCATATCATAAGTTTGAAGTTGAAGTTGTTGATCTTAGAAAGAATGTAGAAAATTCAAAAAAAATCTTGAATAGCTCAACAGTCTTGAATGAGATCTTGGATAGTCAAAGATCACCAAATGATAAATCAAGTATTGGATACAACAAAGAAGCTACACATGTTGAAGCAAGCACCTCAAAGAAGCATGAAGTAAGTCCCTCACTCTCAAAGGATGGAAATAATGTTGCAAGTCAACCATCTACACAAGGCAAGGAAATTTTCAAAAGAACAAAGAAAGGAAGACATCAAGAAGCCATATTTACACCTCAAAGAAGAGAGACACCTTCAATATGCACACCAAAGAAAAGGTATGAAAATGTTTTTCATGGTCATTGTTACTCATGTAATGAATATGGTCACAAAGATTTGGAATGTTGATATTATGCAAGAAAAGATAAAGAAATATTTCATAACACCCTAAGGTGTTGGAGATGTAATCAACTAGGACACATTGTTGTTCATTATCACATCATGAGATGCTACAGCTATAGTGGATTTGGTCACAAATCCCAGGATTGCTAGAACACAAGAAGAAAGACCATGATGAGGAATTCATTTAGCATGACTAGACGAAGGCATGAAGTTAGGAAGGAAGACATTTTTGAAAATATGGATGCTTAGAGCTCAAGTTCTAAGAAGCAGGGATGCCTTTAGAAGTGGGTAAAGAAGACTGAACAACCACAGTAGAATGGAAGCCTTAAGGGAAGCTCAAGTTTGTCATCTTCA
>ML791168.1:544397-573585 GCA_009831015.1 Picea engelmannii
CAAACGAGTTATATACACATAGAAGATACAAATTCTAACAAAATAAAACAACATAACATAACATAACATAATTTTTTTGATACAATCCTATAATTTTTTTAAGACAATTATTTTTGTAATTAGAACAAAATTTCAACAACAAAATTTATCAACCAGAGCAAAGTTAAGTTTTAACTTATCTGTTCAAATTTCGAATCGAAAACCAAATGACTGAGTTGTTTCCACCCAACCATAGGAAAATCCACAATTGACACCACTCCCTAGTCGGGTTATGATACCACCAGGGGAGGGATAGTTAACTCTGTAATTTGGACTCTAATCAATGTTTTCCTCTACATATTTTTTTATGACAGAACAGTCCTATGGCACTCACATACCTAGACCATACAACACAAAGAGCATTTCATTATCTGCAGCTTAGTACATTATAAATTACTCACTCTTGTGATATTCAATGTATGTGTAGAAGATCCAGACTATGTCTCATGTTTTCAATAGATTTTTCCATGTTTTCATGGCTTCTTCTCGAGGCTACCATCTTCCATTCATGGTTGGTTGGTATATGATGGGTTTGTCTCTCTTCCTCCCATGTCTAACCTCTACAAACTCTCATGTATCACTTTTTTTAACATCCTTTCTCTCCCCATTTGAATATTCCTCGTGCATAATGGATAGAGAGTTCAAACTCAATTTCTCCTCCTAGTTCCAAGAATGTAGGGGAGATAGTTTTCTAAAATTTAGGAGTTGTGGCTTAGATTAAGGAATTGGTTTCCTCCACTCCTCTTAACTCATTTTTGTTTGAAATTAAAAAATTAAATTGGGTGAGAATTCAAGATAGAATAGGGTAGATTATTTATGCATAAAACCTCCCCTTAGACCCCCTCACCTTTCCCCTCTTGTGGTATCATAGCACATATATGTGCTCAAGCTCAACTGATTTTGGTATTCTCCTTTATTAACTGCAAAACAAAATATGTACATGATTCATGACACCATGATATAGTGTCAATGTAGAAAAGTTATAAAGCATCCATGAAAAGTATTTAATCAATTTAATTACAAATAATTCCAAGAGTAAAATTTGGGATATCACATCCCCCCCCGGAATAACATCGCCCTTGGTGTTCTTTATTGAAACAATGTATATTGTAAAAAAAATGGATGGATATGGATCTCTCATGGAATCCTCCATCTCCTAAGTGGCATCATTTGGCCCAAATTGCTTCCATTGCACTTTTAGCCAAGCGATGGCTCGATTTTGAAGCATTGTGACTTTCTTGTCTAGTATACACAAGGGATCTAGCTAGAACTCTCTCTCTGGTTCCACTTGGATAAAATTCCAATAAATAACATGATTATAATCATGTACATATTTTTTAAGCAAAGATGCATGAAAAAAATTATGTATTTTAATATTTGGAGGAAAAGAAAGTTTATAATCTATTGGTCCCATCCTTTCCAAAATTTTGAATGGTCCACAATATATGGGTGCAATTTTGGCATAGGCTCCAATATTTAGTGAGATATTTTGTGGTTTCACTTTAATATACAAATTCTCATCAACTTTGAATTATTTATGATTTTGGTTTCTGTCTGTGTAACTCTTCTTTCTATCTTGGGTTGTCTTCAAGTTCTATTTTATCTTGATGACTTATTGCGCCATTTATTTCAACATTTTTGGTCCAACTATGATTCTATTTATTGGCTTGTCCCAACTTATAGGTGTTTAACACCTTATTCTATATAGTGCCTCAAAAGGACTCATCTTTAAGGATTCTTGGTAACCATTATAATAGGAAAACTCAACCAAATGCAGGTACTCCTCCCATTTATTTGGTCTATTCATAGTGTACATGCGAAGCATGTCTTGTAGTATTTGGTTTTTCCTCTTCGTATATCCATGTGAATGTGGATTATAGGAAGAGTTGAAATTCCACTATGTACCCAAGCCTTCAAATATTCATTTTCAAAATCTCGATGTAAACTTTGAATCTCTGCTTGATATGATTGTGGTAGGTATTCCATGCAATCTAATTCTTTCATGAAAATCGTTGCAACATTGGCTTCTTTAAATGTGGACTTTATAAGAATGAAATGAGTATCCTTGCTCAATTTGTCCACTAAAACCATTATGGCATCATGATGTTTCATTGTCTTCGAAAATATTGTGATAAATTCCATGTTGATCACTTCCCATTTCCATTCAAGAATGGGTTAAGGTTGCAACAAGCCTACTAAATGTTTATGTTGTACCTTAACTTGTTTTCATTCCAAGCATCTTTCAATATAGTCAACAATTTCATTTTTCATTCCAGGCCAAAAATATTATTTTCTTACCACGATAATCATTTTCTAGTAACCTGGATGTCTTGAGTAATACTTCTTGTGCATTTCATCCAAGATAAGTCTTTTTAAATCCTCTGCATCAGGGATGTACAATCCATCCTTATAGATCATCAATCCTTCTTCATTTATTTGATAACCATCAAATTTTTGGTTTGGTAGCTCTTGTTGTAGGCCTTACTTTGCTTGTAGAAAATACTCATCCTTACCCAAGGCCTCTTTTATCTTGGAATTCAGATCAAATTTGCAAGTGTTGATAGATTCCAAGTGTATATCATGCATACTTTTGCTAACTGCATCTACTACCTTGTTCTCTTTTCCCTTTATCTGTCTAATTTCAAAATCATACACGTTGATGAATGCTAACCATCTAGATTGTCTATCATTCAAGTGAGGATGATTGAAAATATGCTTTGATCCACTATGGTCTGTCAACAACACAATTTTCTACCCATCAAGTAGTGTCACCACATATTCAGTGCATGTATTATGGTTGCAAGTTCCAGGTCATGGGTAACATAGTTCCTTTCATGCTCCTTATATTTCTTATATTCATAACTTACCACGTGATTATATTGCATAAGGACCCCACCCAGACCTTCTTTACATGCATTTGTACACACTATGAAATCTTTGGTTGGGTCAACAATCTTTATTATTGGTGCACTAGTTAGAAGATTCTTCAACTATTGAAATCTTTCTTCACATTTAGTAGATCATGAAAACTTTAATCCTTTCTTTTACAAAGAGGTTATGGGATGACAAAATTTTGAAAACCCCTCTATAAATATTCTATAGTATCTTGTCAGTCCCATAAATGACCTTAAATCAATTACATTCTTAGTAGTGGGCCAGTTCATAATGGCCTTGATCTTTTTTGGATCAATTGATATTTTATGGATCAATTGATCTTTTTTGGATCAATTGATCTTTTTTGGATCAATTGATCTTCCCTGTTATGAAATGACTTGTCCCATATATTGTATCTTCCTATGATAGAAATCACATTTACTAAACTTGGAATACATCTAATGTTATACTAGTGTCTGCAACACCAATTTGGGATGATCCTCATGTTCTTCTTATGATTTAAAGTAGATAAGGATATCATCGATAAATATCAATACAAACTTATCCAAATATTTTTCCAAAACATTGTTTAGGAGACACACGAAGGTAGTTGGTGCATTGGTAAGTCCAAATGGTACCACTATGAACTCATAATGATTGTACCTTATTTTGAAAGTTGTCTTATGAATATCCTCATCTTTAATTCTAACTTGATGATACCTTGATCTCAAGTCAATATTTGAAAATACTTTTTCTCCTTGTACTTGATCAAACAGATCATCAATTCGAGGAAAAGGGTACTTGTTTTTCACTGTCACTTTGTTCAACTATTTGTAGTCAGTGCACAATTGAAGAGTACCACCCTTTTTCTTCACAAACATTACAAGTTCTCCCTAAGGAGACACACTTGATCTGATATACCCTTTTTCTAATAAATCATGTATTTGCATGTTCAGTTCCATCAGTTTAGGTTTACTCATTATGTACGGAGCTCTTGAAATAGTTGTAGAACTAGGAATGAGATCAATTGAGAAATTTGTTATTGTTCTGTAATTTCTCAGGTTGAAGAAGAAATAGGCAGAGGTAACTACAAAACCACTTTGGAGTCAAGGATCTAGTCCTCCAAGACTTGGAGAGGGATCTCTCTGTATGGTTTAGCTTTGATTGGATTAGAATGTTAGGCTAGTTAGAAAGTACAAGGTTGTTTGTTTTGAATTGTTTGGTTGTAACAGGGGAAAATGGAGCCACAGTTCATAATTGATCAAAAAATAGGTATTAACATACTAATATTGCAAGGCAGGGTAGGCAAATTCACTGGATCTTCAAGATTTAATGCATGGAAAATATGGAATAGGTAAAGAAATCCAATTAAAAATAGAGCAACTAAGAATTCTGAGGTTAATCTTCAGTGGAAAACACTGAAATTATTCCAAGAAAGTGACAGAGGGTACATTTAAACCAATTCTATCCTTTTATCTCCTTAAAATAGTTCAGAATGTAGAAAACAATATGGTAAACAGAAGAAAAAAATTAACAGGGAGATTACTTCACCAATGAAAATGACACAAGAATCCTATAATGTTGCAACTGTATTACTGAAATTTGATCCATGGAGGCTCTGTGAGTTGCTTTACAAAATTAGTTCCATCCTTCAAAAAGGTCCCAACTGATCAACCCACAATACCTCGAAATCAGAAGTATTTGTAATTTATTTACAATGATCCTGTCATTAATGAGCATGATTAAATTTAGGAAAATCTAAACTAATTAGATTCAAGATTACAAAAATACAAGGATCATCCAGATCTCGTAAGATTTCTGGTCCTTGATTTGATTTAATAAAATAAATTTTAGATGCAACAAACTACCATGTGATTTGAATGCTGGTTTGATGTCTAGGATGCACTCCTACAAATCTATAACTGCTAATTTTTGTCTGTCACTTTGCCCAGTCAATTTGAATTATTCGCCTCAAAAAATTCTGAAAACATAGGGTCCAAGGAAGTCTTTGATTCTCCCAATATGAGATGGGTGTGTAAAATCTGGGGGATGTTTTTGTATATTATCTTGTTCTGAGCAAAACCCTCTCTCATTTTTTTGAAATTCATCTCCAACTATCCGAGATATGGGTTTGAAGATGTGTCAAACAAGAAAATCCGAAATACCAAAAAATAGGGCTCAAACATGATATAGATTCTCCCAAACCATAGAACCTGCAAAAAATATGAGAGAGGTTATTGAATTTCATCCCGTTTCGAAGAAAAATCTATTTCAATTTTTGAAAATGATCCTTGGTTTTCCTGTAATCCACCTCGGAAGAACACTGGTTAAAATGTTGCGAAAAACGGTTTTTTGGGGGGAAAGGTGGTATTCCAGAGGGGTGTAGGTGGTAAATGGTTTTACGGGGCGGTACAAAATCTTGTGGTAGATACATGTGGAAGGGTGGTTTTCCTTTTTTTACCCCCCTTGGTTGAGTGACGTAAGGGGGGGAGGGGGTCTAGAATATGAAAATGGGAAGGGTTTTAAACTTAGGATATGATTTTTTTTAGTTTTATTTATTTATTGTTTTTATTTATTATTGTTTTGTTTTATGTTTTGTTTTATTTGTTTTATTTTATAATTATTTTTTATTTGTTTTTATTTTTATTTTTTATTTTTTTAATAATTAATAACTATTAATAATTTTTTATATTTAAATCTTTTATTAATGTTTTGTATTAAACTAATATTTGTTTAATTTTAATTTATTATTACACTAACCTAATTACTAATTATTTAAATTATTAATTTAATTAGTTATTAAACTGATTAATATTTTATTTAATTATTTATCTTGGGTTATCTAACTTTGTTTTATTTAGGTTAGAATGGCGGGAGAACGATGAAGTGAATGGATGGAAAGGGGACTAGAGGCACAACAATATATGGGTTATCAAGGATAAGTGGATGATGCAACAGGAAGATGGGTGAAGGATGATGCAAAATGGAGGGGGAAGCGAGGCGCGTCAACAAGCCAGGAGCTTCATCATGAGACCAACAAATGATATCTGAATCATCAGATTTCTTATAATTATAGGACCCTAACAAAATCAATATTTTTTTTAGGAGGTAGAACTGGTATCTCTTTTGGAAAAACATCCTTAAATTCTTGGATTTTTGGATAGTCTTCAATCTTTGTCTCTTTGTTTTCTGTTAAATCCAATAAATGAACTGAGTATAACTGAAAACCTTTTCTGGTACTCCTTTTTAACTATAAGGAAAAAATATGTCTGATAAAAATGGTTCTTAGAGTGTCTTTCACTAAACTTGGATTCCCTTCATCATACATGCATTCAAATTTCTTATTGTTGAAAGATTGAGTTGGCTTCCATTGATGTCAACCCTTGAAGAAATTCCAGTAGCGAATTCTAGTAGCCCCGAAGGTATGGTCATGGAACCCATAGTTGATCAAAGAATAAAGGTATCCAGGTCAGTGTTTTTGTAAGAAAGACTATCATATATATATATATATATATATATATATATATATATATATATAGTATGTGTCATTTCATTTCCGGTGATAGGTGGTACGCCACGTGGATCCTTATGGTTGAGGAGATATGGCTTTGTAAAGATTGGAGAACCCTCAAGAATAATATAGAAACTCCTAGAAGGTCAAAATGAAGTCAATTATTCTAGAAGCTTCTAGAAAGTCTTCAAGAAGTTTGCTATCCAAAGTGGTTGCAACAAGAAGTTAATTATGGGTAAAGTAGTTGTAAAAAATAAATTATGAGTTTGTTAATTATGGGTAAAGTAGTTGCAACAAGAATGTGGGTTAGCCCTAAAAGAAGGAAAATGGGTAAAACAATGACAAGATAGCCCCTAAAGGAAGGCACTTGGGAAGTATAAATAAGAGATCAAGAGACTCCCACTAGCACCTCATGCACACATTGAATATCTATCTTGTTAAAGGTTTTTGGCAGGAATTTTATTGACAAATATGAGGTAGCACAAATCTGAGGCAGTGAAGGAGAAGTGACGACAAATTTTCTTGATTGAAGATGAGAGTGAGGGTTTTGTGAAAAACCTTGATTTAGCTTATCCCCACAGGTTGTATTACTAGTTTCCAAAGAGGATCCCCCATGGGTTGCATAGGGCTCGTCACATGATGCCCCGCTAGAAAGCAAGCTTCGTCCTGCGAGGCAAAGACAAATCTGAAAGATGAGGTTTTCATGAGGCTGCAAGAGTTGAGGAGAGTCTACAAGTATGTGTGACATGTTTCAGGTACAAAAAAGCCATCTACAAAAGTAAAAGGTATGATTATATGTTTGTTTGAGGTTGGATCTTGGTGATTGCTTGAGGTATGTTCATGTGAGGTTGAGTATATTCTCTTGAGGTACTATTCGTTATATGGTACATGTTGTATGAGGAATATCTGCAGAGGCACATTGATGGTGCACATGTTGTTTGTATTTGTCACACATTCTTATGTCTTTTATTGAGGCATGTCTTGTGTCATAGGGTACATGTTTAAGGTAGTTTGGTAGAGATATATTGTTGAAGGTATTGGTACAGGTTGAAGCTGCATAACAATGAGGTTTTGATACATGGTTGATGTGATAGTTCATTATATTTGGTTTATGGATATTGGTACTTGTATGACACATGATTATATAGATATATTTGTCATGATATGTACATGGTTTTAGCTATACACTTGTGATAGTCGATATGAGATATATGTGACCAGATCTGATTGGTTGATGAGATTACAGTGGCAGGTTTTACAGTGATAGGTTTTACTATGACATGTTTTACAGTAACATGATTTACAGTGACAGGATTGACAGATTTTGTGGTAGTGTCAGTTTGGTCTCCATTTATATTTCAGGGCGGTAGGACAGGGCAAGGAATGGGGGTTGTAGTCTCCTTATGTTTGGTGCCGGAAAACTAAAGGAGTTGTAGCTTCCTTTAGGTTGGAGCCTGAGAAACTAGGGGTTTGTAGCCTCCTTCTAGTTGTAGCTGGAAAACAAGGAAGTTGGTTCTTCCTATGAATGTATTTCTTCTGACATATAAGAAAAGAATTATATGGTTTTCTCCCGCATTGGGTTTCCACGTAAAATTCTGGTGTATTTGTACTTGTGTGGTTTCTCATTGTTCACCGTTTATTCATACTAGTCATGATGTTTTTAATGCTATTGATGAACTACTCATAAATTTAAACAATACATATTGTGGTTAAAAGTAATAAAAGTGCTCATACTAATTCACCCCCCCTCTCAATATTCCAACAATTAGTATCAGAGCAGGTCCTTCAAGAAGTAGTCTAACCACTGGAAGGAGATTATGGATTACTCTAAGATTGGGGTACCACAGTTTGACGGCTACGACTATGACTTCTGGAGCATAAGGATGAAAAATTATGTGCAGGCATAGGGATTTGATGTATGGAGAGAAGTAGTATATGGATACAAAGGACCAACCACTCCCTCGATAGATAAGGATGGAAAGAAACTTGAAGAAAATGATTCAAGGGATAGAAATGATATTCTGAATGGTTTGACTAAATAAATACATGTCAAGGTTATGTACTGTGAATCCACAAAAGAAATTTGGGACAAACTTCCAAACATCTACGAAGGAGATGCCAAAGTCAAGGGAGATAAAATTCAAACTATTAGAGCCAAGTTTGAGAAATTGAAGATGAAGACATTGTAGCTTAATTTCTACAAGTAAATGAAGTAGGGAATGGTATCAAAGGATTGGGAGATGAGATGAAAGAACATGTTGTTGTTCAAAAGGTACTAAGATCTCTACTAATGATATTTGATTCAAATATTTCAGCTCTAGAAGAAAGGGTGGATCTAGATACATTGACCATGGATGAGTTGCATGGGATACTCATAGCCTATGAGATGAGCATAGAGAAAGATAACCCAGTCATGAAGGAAGCAACATTCAAGGCATCTAGGAAGACAAAAAATAAGAACAAGAAAAATCCAAAGTCAGATTGTAGCTGCAACGATGATTCAGAGGAAGATGAAGAAATGGAAAACTTTGTCAAAAAGTTGAAAAGAGGAACCGACAAATACAAAGGTATGCTTCCATTGAAATATTTTAATTGTGGTGGTATTGGTCATTTTTCTTCTAAATGTCTTCATAAGAATAAGGAAAGTGATGAAGAAGAATACCCAAAAAATTAAAAGAAAAATCAAAAGGGTAGAAGAAACAAAAATAAATTCTTCAAGAGAAGTCTTTGCACCTAGGAAGACAATTCATCATTAGATGAGGATGAAGATAGTGACAATGATTTAGAAAGAGTACTCTTCATGGAAGTAGAAGATTCCGAAGAGGATTTTGAATAAGAAGGAGAAGTCGATCTCAAAGAAGAATTAATCAGTGCACTAGAAGAGCTAGGGATTGGAAGAGAGAAAATCAAGTCACTCAAAGAAAAACTAAAAGAGAAAGAATGATCTCATAATTCCAACTCCAAAAACGTCGAGTAGACGATCTCAAAGTTAAAAATCCAAGTAGAAGAAGATAAAATAATTAAAGAATCACTTAGAGGTAAGTTAGATGAAAGGGACAAGATGATAGAAGGATTGGAAGTAGAAATAATCACTCTAAGAAAATATATTCAGAAGAAGGACATGCAGTAGAACAACACCAAAGTATTATATGATATCATTAGTAGTCAAAGGCCATACCATGACAAATCTGGACTAGGATATAACTAGACAGAGAAAGTCTCAAGCCCAAAGATAACATAAAAAAAGAAGCTATGCAGAAAGAGTCAGAGGCTATTCTAAGAAGGAAGAAAGCAAGAAGAACCAATAAGAAGACTACAGAGACACTACACCACCTAGAATATTTAGAATTCAGACTCAACAATAGCTAGAAATAGAGAGACCCCTAGAAGAAGAAGGATTCAAAAGAATAACACCATTCAAAAGATCTTCCACCCCCAGGTATCAAACTATTTTTCTTGGTTTATGTTATTCATGTATTTGGCATAAAGCTATGAATTGTAGATCCAATACCAAGAACAGAAACAACTATGAAGGCTACACAAGAAATGGTTATCCAAGAAGGTCTCATGAAGCACAGAAAAGAAGCTACAACATATTTGAATCCTTGAGCGCTAAAGTAGAATGCTACAAGTGAAACAACTTTGGACACATGGCCAAAGATTGTAGATTGAATGTTCCTCTTAGAGAATCACAACAAAATATCAACAATCACATACATGAACCACAAAGGATACAAATAAATAAGAGGGATCAATTCAACATTGAAGAATGTGTGCTTTCCTTGCAAGCTCAACACAAGAAACATGGATGGTAAGTTGACAATGGTTTCTCAAAGCATATGACAGGTGATAAGGAAATATTTCTAACATTGAAGAAGGAAAGAGATGAATTAGTTTCATTTGGGAATGACAACTCAACTGGAATTATAGGAAGAGGCACAATCAAGTTTGGAAACAAGGATCCTAGGGAAGAAATTGTTTTACTAGTTGAAGACATGAAGCACAATCTTCTAAGTGTATGTCAAATGTGTGATCAAGGAAACATACTTATGTTTGAATCAAAAAATGTGAAATAAGGAAAGTAGGATCAGGAAAGTTGGCATCCACGGCTATAAGAACTCCAAGAAACATATATGTACTAAATGAAATTGGAAAGGAAAGATGTTTCCTAGGAAAGGATGATGAAAGTTGGCTTTGGTACAAAACAATGAGTCACATAAAATTTGATAATCTCGTCAAAATCAGTAGAAAGGAAGCAGTGAGAGAAATGACTGAGATCTTGAAGCCATCAAATACTCTATGCAAGCATTGTCTACAGGGAAAACAAACTAGGACCAAGTTCAAATCTAAGGAGTACTCCACAACAAAACCACTAGATATTGTACATACAGATCTATGTGTACCAATAATAACAAAGGGATTGAATGGAGAAGAATACTTTATGCTACTGGTTGATGACTACACAAGGATGATTGCAATTTTCTTTCTCAGAAAGAAGTCATAGGCATTTGACCACTTCAAGATATACAATGAAATGGTTGAAACTGAGACACAATAAAAAAATCAAGTGTTTGAGATCAGACAATGGAGGAGAGTTTACATCAAAGGAATTCATATATTTATGTAGCGAACATGGGATAAAGAGACAATTCTTAGAAATCAGGACACCTCAACAAAATGGAGTTGTCGAAAGGAAGAACATAACAGTACAGGAAATGGCCAAAACTATGTTGAAAGATTCCAATTTAAAGGACATATTTTGGGTACAAGCAATACATACGACAATTCATATTCAAAATAGAGAAATGCTCATAAATAATAGTGATAAAACTCCCTATGAGCTATGGAAAGGAAGACCAACAAATGTGAAGCATTTCAGAGTGTTCGGAAGCAAATGTTATATCAAAAGAGAAGGTGGCAGGATTCAAAAAATTGACTCTCGATTTGATAAAGGAATACCGGTTGGGTACTCAAGCAAAAGAAAATCATACAAATGTTTCAATCTAAGACTCAATGAGATAGTGGAAAGAATCAATGTGACGATTGATGAAACAGATGGACAGAGGACAAAAGAAGGAAGCAAAGATTCAGTGGAACATGATCACGAAGAAGATTTGAAAGAGGAAGAAGTGGATGAAGAATAAGAGGAGTTAGAGGCATAGCAAGAGCAGCAAGATATTTAGGAACCTCCAAATACACCTAGCAGACAAGTGCAGAAAAATATCCACCAGAACGTATCATTGGGAATAAAGATGTAGGATTTGAAACCCGAAGAAGAATACATTCAATAGAACAACACCACCTAGCACTATTATCCACAATTGAGCCAAGAAATTTTTAAGAAGCCAACAAGGATGAATAATGGATCAAAGATATGAATGAAGAATTGGACCAGATAGAGAAGACTGATACATGGGAACTTGTTCCAATGCTGAAGAAAAAAAACGTGATTGGTACAAAGTGGGCCTTCAAAAAAAAATTGAATGAGGATGGATAGGTTACCAGGAACAAAGAAAGATTGGTATGTAAAGGATACACTCAAGTTGAAGGTATAGAATTTAAAGATACCTTTTCCCTAGTTGCTAGAATGGAAGCAACCAGGTTGATTCTATCTTATGTATGTTCCAAAAATATCAAGGTGTATCAGATGGATGTAAATTCAGCCTTTCTAAATGGAAAGTTACAAAAAGAAGTGTACATCGAGCAACCAAAAGGATTTCATTTGTCAAAAAAGGAAAATTATGTTTGCAGGTTGAAGAAGGAACTATATGGTCTCAAAAAATCCCCCTGAGCATGGTATTCAAGTCTGGACAGATACTTACAACAACAAGTGTTTAGGAAAGGAAATGCATACAACAATCTCTACAAAAAGGTAAATCAAGATAGTATCTTGATAATTGAAGTTTATGTTGATGATATTATTTTTGTAACTGATGATGACATGATGAGTCAGAAATTTTCCAAAGACATGCAGAATGAGTTCGAGATGTCATTACTTGGAGAGTTGCCTTTATTTTTGGGACTACAGATATGTGAGAGAAACAAAGGTATCTTCATCTGTTAGACCAAGTATATCAAAGAAATGCTAAAAAGGTTTGGAATGGAATATTGAAAACCAGTAAGACTCCTATACAGACCATTTGCAAGTTAAGTAAGGATGATGATTCATAGAATGTGGACCAGAGACAATACAAATCAATGATTGGCAACTTACTCTATGTGACAACTTCTAGATTGGATGTGATGTAGGAAGTTGGACAGGTTGCAAGGTTTCAAGCAACACTAAAGGAATCACATGTTATGGCAGTGAAGAGGATATTCAGATATCTCAAAGGTACATAAGAGTTTGGATTATGGTTTCCAAAAGGGAATGATCTATCTCTTCTTGCCTACGAAGATCTAGATTGGGCAGGTTGCATTGATGATAGAAGAAGTACAAGTGGAGCATCTTTCTACTTGGGTGAGTTCCTGTTAGGAACCAAATACCAAGATAGCATAGAAAAACCTCAGAATAAGTACTCAACACCTTGAAAAAGAGAAAATTTCAGATAATAAGCCTCTTCGAGGGGAAAACCTCCTTATACACCACATATATTTCCAAATACAATATGATTCCAAATGAAAGTGTCTCCTTGGTATATATAGGAGACTAGGAGGTACAATTACAACTAATGGACCCAAGCCAACATAAATAAAATAACATTACTAATGTAATATGCCCTAATTAAGGGGTAATGTGCCACTATTTAGAGATTAACATGCCCCTCCCATTTAGACAATTGTTTTCCGCAACGCTTGAATAATTATGGATGCTTTTGTATAAAAGACTCATCTTCCCAAGTGGAATCTTCAATAGGTAGTTTCCTCCACTTAATGAGATCTATGAAATGGATCTATTCCTCAGTTGGTGAATTCTTGTGTCAGTGATAGCTTCAGACTCCAATATGATTTTTCCTTCCTCGTCGAGTTCTGGCAATATAGTTTGAACTAGAATATTGTCACCTATAACCTTCTTTAAACATGAAACATGTTAAGCCCTAAATAGTGGCACATTACGCATATTACATTAATAATGTTATTTTATTTATGTCGGCTTGGGTCCATTAGTTGTAATTGTACCTCCTAGTCTCCTATATATACCAAGAAGACTAGGAGGTACAATTACAACTAATGGACCCAAGTCAACATAAATAAAATAACATTACTAATGTAATGTGCCCTATTTAAGGGGCAATGTGCCACTATTTAGGGATTAACAGTTCCTGGTATCATGGTTGAGAAAGAAACAATCATAAATATGTTTGCCTACAACAAAAGCATAGTATATTGCAGTAGAAACATGTTGTGCTCAGGTTCTATGGATGAAACAAAATTTGAAGGATATACATGTTGAATATGATGATCCCATTCTGATATTTTGTGATAACACCAACACCATTAGTATCTCAAATAATCCAATGATGCACTCCAAGATGAAACATATTTCGATCAAGTTTCACTTTCTATGGGAACAGGTTGCAGAGAAGAACATCAAGGTCGAGTTAATTGGGACAAAAGAGGAGATTGGAGACATATTCACAAAACCTCTTTCGAGGGAGACCTTTGAGTATCTTCGATAGAAACTTGGAGTAGTTTCTACCCCACAGTGAATTATTTTGAATTCTTTTCATATATGCCATGGATTTACACGAGGAAGCACCATGAAGAGAAAAAGGGAAGAAAAAATATTTGGACCTTGCAGATAGGGGGAGCATCTCAAAGGACAGTGAAAACATGGGGAGAATCCCCAAAGGGAAGTTATACTTTGTCATTGATTTCAATTGGGGGAAAGAGAGAATAATCAAAGGCATGTAAATGGAGAGAAAAAATAGAGGCATGATTCCATAGGGAGCGATGGTCACAGAGGGAGCATGAGCATAAGTGTTTCCATGCCATCAGCATTGCATCATAGTGTTGCCATCAATGCCAAAGGGGGATATTGTTGAAATATTGAGTTGGTTGTCATTGATGTCAACCCTTGAAGCAAGTATGGTAATATATTTCGACAGCCCCGAAGGTATGGTCAAGGAACCCACAATTGATAAAGGAATAAATACATGTAGGCCAATTTATTTTCAAGCAATACTATCATAGATGGATAATATGTGTCATGCCATTTTATGTGATAGGTGGTACGTCACATGGATCCTTAAAGTTGAGGATATATGTCTCTATAAAGATTGGAGGACCCTCAAGAATAATTTAGAAACTCCTAGAAGGTCAACAAGAAGTCAATTATTCTAGAAGCCTCTAGAAAGTCTTCAAGAAGTTTTATATTCAAAGTGGTTGCCACAAGAAGTTAATTATGGGTAAAGTAGTTGTAACAAATAAATTATGAGTTTACTAATTATGTGTAAATTAGTTTCAACAAGAATGTGGGTTAGCCCTAAAAGAAGGAAAATGGGTAAAATAGTTACAATATATCCCCTAAAGAAAGGCACTTGGGAAGTATAAATAAGAGATCAAGAGACTCCCATTAGCAACTATTGCACACATTGAATATCTATCTTGTGAAAGGTTTTTGGTAGACATTTTATTGAAAAATATGAGGTAGCGCAAATATGAGGTAGCGAAGGAGAAGCGATGAAAATTTTTCTTGATTGCAGAGGAGAGTGAGGGTTTTGTGGAAAAACCTGATTTAGTTTATCCCCATGGATCAGACTACTAGTGTTTCATGAGGCACCCCGTGAGTCAGACTACTAGTGTCCCGCGAGGAACCCCTGTGGGTTGCATAGGGCTCATTAGGTGAGACCCCTCTAGATAGCAGGCTTCGTCCCATGAGACAAATCCATATTTGAAAGATGAGGTTTGCATCAAGATGCAGGAGATGAGGAGAGTCTACAGGCATGTGTGACAGGTTTCAAGTACAAAAGAGACATCTACAAAAGTAAAAGGTATGATTATATGCTTGTTTGAGATTGGATATTGGTGATTGCTTGAGGTATGGTAATGTGAGGTTGATTATATTCTCTTTAGGTACTATTGGTTGTATGATACATGTTGTATGAGGTAGATATGCAGAGGCACATTGTTGGTGCACTTATTGTTTGTACTTGGA
This sequence comes from Picea engelmannii, assembly GCA_009831015.1. Classification (NCBI taxonomy): domain Eukaryota; kingdom Viridiplantae; phylum Streptophyta; class Pinopsida; order Pinales; family Pinaceae; genus Picea; species Picea engelmannii. The sequence goes on from ML791168.1 coordinate 559,919, forward strand.
ACACATTCTTGTGTATTTTATTGAGGCATATATTGTGTCATAGGGTACATGTTTAAGGTAGTTTGGTAGAGATATATTGTTGAAGGTATTAGTACATGTTGAAGTTGCATAAGAGTGAGGGTTTGATACATGGTTGATGTGATATTTCATTATATTTGGTTTATGGATGTTGGTACTTGTATGGCACATGATAAGAGAGATATATTTGTGATGATATGTACATGGCTTGAGATATACACTTGTGATAGTGGGTATGCGATCTATGTTACCATATCTGATTGGTTGATGAGATTGAAGTGACAAGTTTTAAAGTGACATGTTTCATAGTGACAGGTTTTACAGTGAAAGGTTTCATAGTGACAGGTTTGATAGAGTTTGTGGTAATGATGGCTTGGTCTCCATTTATATTTCAAGGTGGTCAGACAGGGAAAGGAAAGGAGGTTGTAACCTCCTTTAGGTTGGTTCCAAAAAACTAAGGGAGTTGTAGCTTCCTTCAGGTTGGAGCTTGAGAAACTAGGGGGTTGTAGGCTCCTTCCAATTGTAGCTGGAAAACAAGGAAGTTGGTGCTTCCTATGAATGTATTTCTTCTGACGTATAAGAAAATAATTTCATGCTTCTCTCCCGCGTTGGGTTTCCACTTAAAATTATGGTGTATTGTGTACTTGTGTGGTTTCTCGTTGTTCATTGTTTATTTATTCTACTCATGATGTTTTGAATGTTATTGAGGAACTGTTCATAAAGTTAAATAATACATATTGTGGTTAAAAGTAATAAATGTGCTCATACTGATTCACCCCCCCTATCAATATTCCAACACTTATTATAGTAGTACAACTTTACTCTATGTGATGTCAGCTAATCCATGCCAATTAAGGCATCATACAAACCCAAAGGTAAAATATTCAAATTCACCCTTGTGAGCAGTCCGTTCATTTGCATCGAGCAATATTCTATCAATTCACTAACCTTTCTTTTTACTCCTGTAGCCAACTAAACTAAAAAATAGTTCTTTTGTTTTCTTTTCTAAAGAATACATGTATCAAAATTATTAGGTGCAATGTAGCTATGACTAGATCCAAGGTCAATTAGAATAGAAATAGATTTCTTATCAATATTACCATCAACTTCCACCACTGATGCATGGTGGTCTACATGTCGATCCTCTAATGTAGCATATATTTTTGGAATAGTCATGGCTACATCATTCAATGTCGTATCTTCTTGTATAATATAGGTACTCTTCTTAGTTTCTTTCCTATGAGGAAATTCCTTGAGCAAATTCTCTTTCCCACATCCCCAACACTTGAGAGGTCCTTTCCAAGACTCCCTTGGCTTTCCTACTATTGACTCAGTTGGTTTGTTTCCACTATGAAATGGAAAATTTTGTTGAAAGCTTCTTCTTGTTGGATGGTTTGGTTTAAAACTTCTTGATTGATTCTTAAATCATGGAGGCTTAAATCCTTTCTTCCTTTGCTCAAACTTTCCTTTTTCTTCTCCTTCCACATCTTGCTAAATTTTGGTGTGTTCTTGTTTTTCTCATAACATTACTTACCTTGTATTATTGTATCATCCAAAGTATTTGGCTCATCAAACTCAATCATGTCTCTATATGATTGAGGAAATCCACTAAGGAAACATTGAATCTTTACTTTTTCATGTTTGATATATGGAACATACCTTAGTAGTTCTAGGAATTTGCTTGCATAGTCATCCATAGTTAATTGACCCGATTTCGTTTCATGAAGCTCCTTGATTTTTCCATCAAAACACCTCTTTGATAAATTACTCCGATGGAAGTACTTTTTAAATAGTTTCCAAGTGGTTTTATTTTCACTACACTTATTTACATTCTTGAGATCCTCCCACCAAATAGATGCTTTGTCATTCAAGTTGTAAATATCTACTCTAGCTTTCATGTTCCAAAGTAATCATGCACCTGGAAATAATTTCTCATACCAAGAATCCATGCCTCAAATTCCTCACTAGACTTTACCTCACTATTAAAGGTAGGTGGTTTTATCTTTCGGAACTCCCCCTATAAGTAGTATTTGGAAATCTTCTTCTTATTCTTGTGCCTAGAAGAAGGTTTGGACCCATTACTGATGGATTCATTAGAAGTAGTTGTATTTTGACTTGAATAATATGTTGTTGTATTAGTATCATCACTGGAGGTTTCATTTTTTTTACTTTTACTTTTGTTACTTGATATCTAACCCCGTTGCATGTTTTTCTGAATCTCGGTCAAGCTTTGTAACATAATGGCATTCAGTTCCCTTTGTTCTTCTTGGGATTTGATAAGTTTCTCATTATCTTCTTTTAGACTGCTCATACTCTCTACAATTTCTTGAGGAGTCTCTCTCCTCTCATGAGTTTCAGTGTCTAGAATGTGTGGTGTATCGTCCATGATGTGTGTACTATGTTCTTTTTCTTTCTCTATGAAAAAACCATGTTAAATAAGAAAATCAAAATGTCAGTGTTTCAAACATCTTAAAAATATTTCAAATTTCGAGCCCATACACCCCCGAGTGTTGTAAGCTCGCTCCGATACCATATGTGATATACCCATATTTAAAAATATAAAAATATTGCTGAAAATTAAATAAAATCACTACTGCAAAAGCCACTTGCCACTGTCATTTATAGTTAAAATTGTATTTCTTTTAAAAACAATAGTAAACTATATTTCTAGTGCCACGAGATTGAATGATAAACAACATAGACTAATATTTCATTTTCATTTCCAATTATAAAACACTTTTAGGCTTCTATAACATTCCACAAAGCATGGCCATAAAAATTATACAAATCATTGTTTCATGTAATTAATAAGCCTTATATAGTCATATAAACTCCATAGCAAGAAATTGTGCATGCTACATAGTAGTCTCTAGCTTATACATTTTCATATTTATTAGTTTCTTGACTTTTTGTTAATTATTGTACTCTAAGATGGTTTGCTTAGCACTTGTACCGTAAGCCATGTACATTTATTGAAATATTTTCCTAGCAAGCTGGAACAAGAGCATTGTAATTATTATTTATAGAAGCTTAAAAATTGAACATATAACAAAGCATGGGGAAATTATTTTGAGCTCATATGGGTTTGAATATAATCCCTAGGTTATAGAAGAGCTAGTAAGAATTTTCAAACACTATATGAAGAAAATTGGAGGAAGCAAGAGAAATTAAAAACAATAATAAAGGTGATAAAACTAGAATAGGTAAACAAAAACACCAGTGGTCTTGCCCCATGCACATTGACAATTCCATACCTCTCACTGCAAGGTACAATTTCAAATGTTGCTATTCGATGCATGTAATGGTGGACATTCAATGCATCCATCTTACAAAAGTTACTAAAGTCATGATCTACCAAAAACTTATTACATGCAATTTCCATTCCACTTAGATCAAGGTTCTCGCAAAAAAAGTACTTATATTATTGACTCAATATAATTTTAAAATCTATAATTGATACACTAAAACTTAATGACCAAAACTATGAAAACAACTCTAGACGAAATTTGAAGGTAAAGATGTGGTGAAAAGTTCATACAAGTTTGAAGACCTGGTCAAGGAATGATTCCTTTTATTAAATTATGAGAAACAACTCTATATTGAGTTCCATAATATAAACTGAAAGGAAATAAAGTATGATGGATTATATGGAACATTTTCACTATGTTACAATTTGACAAAATTTCAACAAGAGACCAGATAAATTGGCCTTGAATTTTATCATGGTCTTCCAAATGATATTCAAGATGAGAGGAATTGTTTACTCTCCATAAAATAGATTAATCTCTTCAAGAAATACTAAAAGTTGCAAAAAAGTAATTCAATCAGAGAAAATGAGAGTTCTCATCATCTTTAACATGGGATAAAGGTGGAAATTCTCAAACTGATCAAAGACGAAGATAAAACAATGGGAGGCATCAATTTCTAGTAGCATAAAAAATTGGGATGAAAGTGGATATTTCCAAAGCCCAATTCCTTCTGGACATGAAAAAATAGATGTTTTCAAAGATGAAGGGGAGGGGAACCCATTATTTCACATAGGTATGGACAATATGAAAAACAAGTCATCGATGTAGACTATGCACTTAAGTAAAAGACATGATGGAGAGGTCGTTGGCCTATATTTCACATTGATCTACTACCTTTATCAATTCAAATGATGATTATGTCCAAATGTTTGCAATAATACGAGTTTACACCTTCATCACATGTAGTTTTTACTATGCATATTGGTCATAAAATAAAACCCTTGAAAGGATCCTTAAAGAATGACAATATTTCAACGGTTTGACAAGGTTATAGGACCTTCTTTGATGTTTATATGATGAAATTTATGGTGTGGAACACAAGAGCCTCAACACATTGCATCACTTGAGGTTTAATCCAACAATGAATGGATCTCAACCCAAACATATGATCAACGTTATATCCAAACATAAAACTGACAGATATTACTTCATAGACATTAAAGCAGTGAGCTACGAGGCAATACTTGTGATTGGGGATTGGTTGCATTGACCATCGCATTGTTTTCTGGACTTTCCTTCTATAGTCATGAAGTTATTTTGTTGGCTCAAGTAATAGATCCTCTATGTAAGAGTTTTGTTATGTTTTATTGCTCCAAATCCAAGCCAGAAAATACAAAATCCAAACCCACAAGTATGAGTAGGAAACACAATAGAACATATAAAAAATTTCATATTGATAGATGTTCAAGTATTTCTGTCAAAATCATTTTGTAGATCCCTCAAGTTTCTAACATTTTGTAGGACAAAAACCAATTTGAAGGACGCCCTTTTTAGGGCATGAAAACTAGTAGAAAGAGCCCCATTTGAAAACTCGGGCTTTATAGATAGACACCATAATTTTAGATGTTAATAACTAAGTATGAAACACAAAGAAACACTCAAGAATCCAATACACTGAATCAATTTACTTTTAAATGCATACATACCCATATAAGATTAAAGGTAATGTTGAGCAACAAGACACACATAATATTGGCACCCTCCATAGAGTCGTTGCGGTTACCTATTACAAAATGTGTTCAGATACAAATATTTGACAGAGACATAGAAAGGAAATAATATCTAAAACACTTCTCCGTGAGGGTCCACAAGGACTATTCATCGGGAATACTAGATCTTATATATATATATATATATATATATATATTAAGAACCAAAGAGTTAAATTTCCATAACTTCGATCCTACACGTAGAAAATAAACACATGAATTTGTGCTAAGAGTAGAGACACATGAGTTATATACATAGAGAAGATACAAACTATGACAAAAATAAAACATTCTTCCCTTTGAAGGATGCCCTTTTTAGGGTACAAAAAATAGTAGAAAGAGCCCCATTTGCAAACCTTTACAGATAGACCCCATAATTTCATATGTTAATAACTAAGTCTAAAACACAAAGAAACACTCGAGAATCCAATACATTGAATCAATTCACTTATAAACGCAAACATACCCATATAAGATTATAGGTAATGTTGAGAAACAAGACACACATAAGATTGGTGCCCTCTAAGGAATAGAGTTGTTGTGGCTACCTATTACAGAATGTGTTTAGATAGAAATATTTGACAGAGATATAGAAAGAAAATAATATCTAAAACACTTTCCCGTGAGGGTCCAAAGGGACTATTCACTAGGAATACTAGCTCTTATGTATGTGTGTGTGTGTGTGTACATATAATAATTTTAAGAACCAGAGAATTAAATTTCCATAACTTCGATCTTACATGTAGAGCATAAACACGTGAATTTGTGCTAAGTGCATAGACACACGATTTATATAAAAAAAGAAGATACAAACTATGATAGAATAAAACAAAACATTCTTACAATTTTATTGATATAATTATTTTTGTAACCAGAACAAAATTTCAACAACAAAATTTATCAACCAGAACAAAGTTTTCACTTATCTATTCAAATTGCAGATCGACAACCAACTGAGGGAGTTGTTTCCACCCAATCGTAGGAAAATCCATAGTGGACACCACCCCCTATCCAGGCTATGATACCACGAGGGAGAAGCAGGGATAATTAACTTTGAAATTTGGACTCTAATAAATGTTTTCCTCTACAGATTTCTTGATAAAAGAATAGTCCTATGGCACCCACATACCTGCCCCACACAACACAAAGAGAATTTCCTTCTCTGCAGTTTATCACCTTAGAAATTACTCACTCTTGTGCTATTCAGTGTGTGGATAGAAGGTTCAGACTGTGTCTCAAGTTTTCAATAGAGTTTTCCATGTTTTCTTGGCTTCTTCTCAAGGCTACCAACTTCCATTCATGCCTGGTTGGTCTATGATGGGTTTGACTCTCTTCCTCCCATGTCTAACCTCTCCAAACTCTTCTCTATCACTTTTTCTAACAACATTCCTCTCCTCATTCGAATTTTCCTCATGCATAATGGATAGAGAGTTCAAATTCAACTTCCCCTCCTAGTTCCAAGAATGTAGGGGAGATAGTTTGATAAAATTTAGGAGTTATGGCTTAGATTGAGGAATTGGATTCCTCCACTCCTCTTAACTCATTTTTGTTTGAAATTCAAAATTTAAATTGGGGGAGAATTCAATATATCATAGTGTAGATTATTTAGGCATTAAATCCCCCCTTAGACCCCTTCACAATTCCCCTCTTTTGTTATCATATCCCCTATATGCGCTCAAGCTTAGCTAATTTTGGTCCTCTCCTTTATTAACTACAAAACAAAAATATGTACAACACTCACAACACCATGATATGGTGTCAATGTAGCAAACTTATAAATCATCCATGCAAAGTATTTAAGCAATTTAATTACAAATAATTCCAAAAGTAAAATTTGGGATATTACAACATGCATTGTTGATTTGCATGTATGATTGATTTGCATGAATAGTTTATTTGCATGTCTGATTTATTTGCATGCATAGATGATTTACAAACTTGGTTGGTTTACACACGTGGTTGGTTTACACACGTGGTTGGTTTACACACGTGGTTGGTTTACATGCATGGTTGATTTATATATTTGGTTGGTTTACACGTGTGGGTTTTTTGCATGCATGGTTGATTTTCATATATGATTGATTTACATGCATGGTTGATTTGCATGTGTGGTTGATTTACATGCACGGTTTCTTCACATGCATGGATGATTTGCATGCATGAATGATAGTTACAAGCATGAATGATTTGCATGCATAGTTGATTTGCATGCATGACTTATTTTCATGTGTGACTAATTTGCATGTGTGACTAATTTGCATGTGTGATTGATTTTCATGTGTGAATGATTTGCATGCCTTATTGATTTGCATGATTTGCTGGTTTATTTTTGCATTATTTCTTTATTTATCAAAACATAAAAAAAAAAATGAGGGACAAATCTTGTTGCATGTCAGGAGTGTTTTGGATTGATGGTTCATTGGAATTGAGTGTTTTGGATTGAGGGTTCATTGGAATTGAGTGATTGTTATCTTGTTCTAAATTGAGAAAAATAAATCTCTTGTTCCTTCCCTTAAATAGTTTTCATCGAAGAAAAACAATTTGCATCTCTTGCATTTTCATTCTTTATCTTTATTTAGGTTTGAAAAAAGTCTCAAACATAGCTAAAGTGGAATTCATATCCCTTGAGTAATCAACAACCATAATAAAGTAGTGCTTAATTTAAAAAATCATTAGCTTTTTCTTTCTACAATGAACCAACATACTCTAGGATTAGGGCCTTGGTGTAGGGTTGGATAGTAAATTCTCCAAGGCCACAAAACCAAACTTAGAAGTCATTAATGGGTGTAAAATTGATTATTGCAATAAGTGTGTCAAGAATCTCCTCTAACATAGAATTCAAGCAGTAGGTTGCATTGGGGAAAGTGGCAGGATATCCCTCTCTACGTTTCTTTGTGTTTTTAGGATTAATTGGACTACTACACATACGGGGGTTTCGAAAGCTTCAGTACCTATCTGGGAGGAAACAATTATCAACGCTTCAGGCTTGGCTACCCTACTGATGTGTGTGGTCTGACCTGTGAATATTTTCTCAGCCATTCTGTTTTGAAATGATAAACTTAGTGGATTTTCCTAGGTACCTACATAAGTGACTGCAAGTGGGAATTTCTCGCAGTACCTGGGACATATGTTGAACCTCTTCTTCAATCCCTCAGCGGGTTCATGTCTTCACGAAGGTACTTGCACCGGTAAGGTTTGTCCATCAAGGTTACCATAATTGTTCCTCACACCTTTGCTAGCCAATGTTCTAGGGACTTTATTTCCCCAAGAGGGTTCATTTTTAGAAGGCCCATTTTATCCACGTGTTGCTTGTTGTTGGATTAGATTTGTTAGGGGTGTGTTGTGTGGTGAATTTTGTGTCTAACTGGCCATAGTTTATTGTTTTTTTCTTGATTAAAACAAGTTTTCTACTGTGGTTGATCAACATCTTTGTTGGTATCATAGACTCTTTACTCATTCAAATGAATGGACCATTTGATGATCCTTTTTCTTACCTTAGTAATATTCATACCATGGAAAGCATTAATGGGTCATCCAACGAGGGACAATCAACTTGTACATCCCCAAATGTGTTGGGATAATTCATGATGATCATATCCTTTCCAACACTTAGTGGGATGAGTACTCACATATCTATGCCTTTGACATCCATTCATTCCATTTGGGGGATGTTGCCAGTAATATCCTTTCCTTCCATGCATACACCTAGTTTTAGTACGCCCATTACATAATTGCATGTTCCCACACCTATTTTTGGTGGGGTCAAGGCCTTGGTATTACTACTAGAAGTGGGTTCTCATACATTTCTAGTGACCCTATAGGTATCCTAATGATACCAAATGGTGGTTTTCCTTTTGGTTGAAATTTAAACCCTGTGTTTGGTCCTACCCCTAGTGTTTTTCCTAATAGTGGGGGAAGTCATGTCTCTAGGGGCACCAATGTCCCTTGGATAAATTATCTAGATGGTTCAATGTTGTCATACCCCACCAACACTCCCTTTACATATAATTCTAGTCATATGCTAGGAAATTCTTACATGCACGCAAACCAAGGAATCCCTCCCAAAGGGGACCCTTGCAATTTTCCTTCCTTTGGAAACATTGGTGCCCCTTTAATGGCCATATTGAATATTCATGGATTACGTATGTGGTTGTTAGTTTGGTTAATGACCATTTATCGTGTTCCAAATAATCCTAAAAATAATTTGTCAATGAAATCTATTTATCCTCCTTCCTCTTTTGGTGAAATTCCATCTCCTAGTAATTACAAGTCTAATAGGAAGAAGAAGAAGAAGAAGAAGTAAAAAGTAAGAAGTCACCAGCCACTACAAGTCATGTTGGAGACATGTCACCAGTCACTACTAGTCATATTAAAGATGAGAAACCAACCACTTTAATTCATGTTGGGGGAAACACATTAGTCACTGCAAGTCATTTTAAGTCATGCCGGGGGAGAGCAACTAGACATTTTAAGTCATGCCGGGGGAGAGCAACTAGCCACTGCAATCCATGGTGGGGTTATTGATATTGTTGAGAAATTTAGACGAGCAAGGCATAATCCCAAGTTCCCTTGTACAGTTTGCAAGGTAGATCACCTTACTCACCTATGTCCTCTTATTCTGAAGATCAAAAGAGTGTTTTCCATGTTAGAATGTTATTCTACTCCAAAATGACATTTGATTTATAAACAACCTACTCAACCATTGGTTGATGAATTTTTCACACCGATACAATCTTCAGTTGACCCCACTACTCTTTTAGAGAGTGATGTTTCTACTGCTCATGTTTTCTTCATTGCCAATTCATAACCTTCTGAACAAGGGGGAATCCCACTCACCTTGAGCATGCTCCCTCCAAGTCCTAAGAGTGTTTCCTTTTATTGGAATGGTCTTGTTGAGCCTTACCTTCCTTCTTCTGTGCCTTTCTAAATAAATGTTGAATCTTATTCAAAAACCATTCACCAATGTATAGTAGATGAAGGAGCCTCTGCAATCATTTTATCCTCCTCATCTTGGAAAGCATAGATGATTGATTGTAGGGGATAAATTTAGCCAATGGGATAATTTTCCATGTTTTTTCCCCAAAAACGATTTTCAAATTTCCATTTTTTCTAAAAAACATTTTCCCAAATTCCATAGAATAAAATTATTTTACCTCAAAAACCGCCAAAATTTTATATAAACTATATAAAATCCTTAGAAATTTGAATATTTTTACAAAATTGTCGCCAAACATTTTACATTTTTCATATTAACGACTATTAAGATTATCCCATGCTTCTACATTTTAATATAAATTTTCATCCTTAAAATTATCCATGTTGGCAAGCTATAGGTTCTCCCCAGCTTATGTCAACTCCTGGTCATCCACTAGACTTTGATACAAGGCCTAGTGAATTTTAGGGGATTCTTCCTCATTTTCTTATCACGTTAGGTGGGAAGACTATTATGGTTGATATGATACAATATGCCTCTTGGGTGTGATTATGTATATGTTATGAATGTTTTTGTGTCTATGCTATTTCGAGTGATGCATTTTCCTGTCAATGGAAGCATTATCACTATAGATAAACTCTCATATGATAATCACCATCCTTCTTAACCATTAGACCATGCTAACCCATCCTATGTTCTGAGGATTCGGGTGGAGACTACCTCGCCACAAGTGAATTATGTGGCATCATACCCTAAGTATTCAGTTGCTTATGTGGCAACATATCCTAAGCATTAAAGAAACTTAAATAAATTCAAATCTATTTTATCTTACTCAAGTAAATAATAAAAACACCAATATGTAATTGAATGGAAAAAACATGGAAGGGGAAAAGTAGTATTGATCTATATTTTAAAAAATGAGAACCTTATAATAGTGGTTTGATTACCTTGAGTCCAAAGTTATAGTCCTATTTGGCCCTTTCTTCAACTCTTCCTTCACCCTCACTCTTCTGGAATTCCAACTGTGTAAATTTACTCTCAATTCTTCCTCCTCTTCTCCAAGTAAACCTCCATGCATAAATAATCTACCAAATACGTCCTCCATATCATGAGATGATGTGCCATATTTAAGCTTCTAGATATTATTTAGGACATGCATCAGCTGCAACTCTAGTCATCGTTCACCTAGTCTTTGTTAACTAGATATTCAATCCATAGTTGACTAGATATTCTCAAGAAGAGTGAATTATTCTTATCCATGCAACATGAATTCTCCCTCCTAACCTTATTGGCATGTAAGGTGTTGCGCATATGTTGTCATTGATGTCAAAGTGGTCATGGACATGGTCATTTGTAGAGAAATAACATACAATATGGCACAAACTATGATGCATAGAAAGAGGAAGTTGTGAAAGGATGAAAACAAAAGTGCACAGAAGGATCGAAGGACGAAAGGATAAATGGCACAAAAGAAGATCAATGGCTAGGAATTTATTGTAGATAATATCAATTGATGAATAAATTCTTGGTGATAACATATCAGTAAAATTGTATCGATAGGGGGATTACCCACGATGAAGTTTAGAAGTGAAGTATGATGGAGAAAAATGCAATGAACTAGACTGCGATAGATTTCCCTATGCACGATTGTGAAGTGGAGCGACGGATGTTGGTGCTGTAGTGCAACGATGAATTTGCAATTCCTATAGGGTACCTTGAGCTAGTGTGACGAACATCGTAGTGGAGTGTGACAAGATGAAGCCGGTGTTGAAAAGTGACAGATTGGACTGCAATGGAACGAGTGGAAGTTAAACATTCAAGTGAGTAAGTCACCAAAGCATGCTCACTATCTGACGGGGTGACTTTCTGAGCGCACTATAGGGAAAGTGTGACAAGCGACAGAGTGGAATGCAATAGAATGAGTGGAAGTGCAATAGTCAAGTGAGTGAGTCACCAGGGCACACTCACAACTTGATGGAGCATCTTGGTGAGTGAACTACAGGGCAAGTGTGACAAGATACAAACTTGTGACTTGATTCTTGTGCTCCTATTCTACCAACGGATCGGGTGCTCTGTAAACCAAAATGTGAATTGTTGCATTAATTTGAAGAGATTCTCTGAGAAGACTATATTTTGTTGTTGGAGATGATATGGATCTCATTCATTGCAATATTTGGCATGTTTGATTTAGTCGAAGAATTACTAGCCCTAACTGGACTTTGATTTGGTCAATATATGTCCACAATACAATTGTTATGCATCCACATACTTAATTTAGATAGAAGTTCATGCACATATAACTAATTGAACCTTGATCTGGTCAAGATATGTCCACAATATAACAATTATGCATCCACATACAATGTTGAAATCAGACAAGGATAATATAAATAGGGATGTGTGATGATAAAAAAAAAATTGAGTTGATGGGAAGAGAGGGGGAAGGTCCTGTAACTGTTCAAAGGAACTGAAATGGAGATATATCAGATCATTTTTTAATTAAAAAAAAAATATTGAGAAAGGTTTAATTATGTAAGGAATTTTTTATTAGAGAAAAATGAATATAGGGAGGCATGGTGGTGCAGGGGAGAGGACTGGTGTCCTCACTCTACAGGTCGATGCCTGAGAGGATTGGTGTCCTCGTCATTTCATGTAATAGGTTGGTGCCTGAGAGGATTGGTATCCTCATCATTTGTCACAAGTTGGTGCCTGAGGGGATTTGTGTCCTCATTATTTGCAATAGGTGGGTGCCCGTTGAGTTGAAATATTATAAATTGTAAGTTGGTGCTTGCAGAAGAACCTAAAGAAATATGTTATGTGGTTGTCTCCCACATTGGGTTTCCACGTAAAAATTTTAGTGTACAGTGTTTTCTATGCTTTTTTTATTTATGCATTCATTGGTGATTATTTAAGCACTTCAAAATAATATTAAAGCATTAAAAGAAAATAAAATTGAGAAAAGTGATGTAATATTGATTCACCCCACCTCTCAATATTACTGTGAGTCTCAACAATTGGTATTAGAGAAAGGTTCCTTAAATAACATCCTATCAGTTGGAAGGAAGATCACACAAAAAGTATGGAAATTTAAGATTCCTCTTCTTCCTCAACCAAACCTCTTATATTCAATGGAACATTTTTTTCTTTTTGGAAAATCGGAATGAAGACCTACTTGATGTATCTTGGTATGGAAGTTTGGAATATCGTGGTAGACGGTTATAAAATCCCAAAAAATCTTCCAACTGATGAATTTGTTAAGAAAATTTATTACAGTAATGCAAGAGATATGAATGTTATCCAAGGTGGGCTTGCAGAAATAGAATTTGTTAAAGTAATGCAGTTGGAATCCGCAAAGGAAATATGGGACAAACTAGTAAACAATTATGAAGGAGATTGTTATCCCCGATATCTAGGGATAACTAGGATATCATGTCTCAAGGCCCACATGGTCCTAGACATGGAGTACGAGAGCAGATTGACTTGAGCATGGCCCTTGAGGGCCCATCTTTTCTTCTTCTCAGCCATATTTGTCCTGCCAGCAGTACTAGCCTCCATCACTACTGGCCTGGGCTTGCATCAGAAGGGGCTCTTGCTCCATGAGGTAATTGGTCCGAGGTATCATGGTATGTGTCGTATTTGATCATTATAACCTTCTTATGTATGCATTAGATCTCTCTCATTTCAGATAACTGCTTGGAT
>ML791168.1:591205-636170 GCA_009831015.1 Picea engelmannii
AGCAGTCCTGCAATATAAATTCATAATGTTATTACATTCATCGACCTTCTTCATAAGGTCCATTCACATCATACATTCACATTTTCATCATGCTTTAGCATGGTAATTCCTATTAGGATTAATTACAAAGTTGGGGGAAACGAGGTGTTACAAACACCTAGTAGAATCCATTGATCAAGGGACATTGGTGTATTCCGACTCTCAATAGTGAGGGAACCTGCCACTGATGAATGCAAGCCCTAAGGTACCAAATATGACTCTATATATTTATCCAAAAGCAAGATGTGTTTAATTCGATATAAATAGATCCGCTCGAAGGAAGGCATTAAGGAATCATCCATCATCCAACATGAGGGTTAGAAAAAGGACAAATATTTGGAAGGACTCAGACGAAAATATTGTAAGGAACACACTGAGGTATGACTCTGGCATGAAAAATGTTAGTGTCCTATAAATAGGTTGTTAATATGTGAGTAAAAAATGTATGATAGGGTAAATTCATGCTTTGTTCTCATAAATACCATGGAATTAATTCTCTTAGGTTATGATTCAATGGGTTTGTGATTGATAAAGGTGTTTGAGTAAGGTCATAAAATAAAGTTGAGTCATGAAACATATGGTCTTGGTGCCAAAGGAAAGGGTTTTCATATCACTAAAGAGTCATAATGAAAGATCATGAGGTCAATTCAAGTCAGTTATAGTCAGTCTTGTCCTGGTCCTAAATATTTCATAAGCTCAAATCTATTGGATTCACGTGGAATCATCAAGAAAATTATAGCACTACACAAGTTGTTGCGTGACTTACTAATGTTGCACATTGAGGTACGACAAAGTACGATGGTAATAATTCATGATTTAATTGAATTTATCTTTCAAATTTATCCTCCCTCGAGGTAAAGAAAGCATCAAGAAATCATTTCTCTTCATCCACAATTTCAAAACCTCCCGACCAAGCTTACTGCGTAGAGGACGTTGTTTTTTATTGTTGTGCAGAGGTGCCTACTAATGTTCATTGTTGTGCAGAGGTTCCTGTTGTTGTTCATTGTTGCGTAAAGTTTCCTACTATGTCCATTGTTGTGCACAGGTCGCAAAGGTTGTTGTTTTCATTGTTGCACAAAGTTTTTTGTTCTCATTTGTTGTGCACAGGTTCCAGAGTATCAAATTTATCACATTGTTGCGTACGTTCTCTGATCATCATTGTACATGATGATGCACACCTTCAAACGACCTTGATTCCACACTCTCCCGCTGTTGTTTCAGATTTGGATGGAATTCTTATGCACAATTTTATTCTATTTGATGGATCATTATACACGATCATTTTGTTTCCCTATTACGCATTGAAAATCTCAGTTTTGATTTGTGAAGGAAAAATTTACAATTACGCAATAGGCACGTTGCACAACTATATCAGTCTATTTTGAGCAATAATATGAGGTTCTTGTCAAAGTCTGGAATCAAAGATATCAATGTGATAATGAGATAAGCATTTACTACATAAACATAAAGGATTTATCAATCAGGAAGTAAAAGTGATCTCTTCATGGTAGTTTACATATGTCTAAGATTTAAGATGTGAGAAGAAAACATGTTTTATGAAGGAAAGAAAGGGTTCTTGGGCACCTTGCCATGATTTTGAGTTTGTTATTATAGTTAACCATCTCCATCAATCAATCCAGATCAAGAAAAAAAATAAAATTTCAAGGAGATCAGTTGATGCGCAATTGAGTTGCACTTCTCCTGTAGTTTACTATTGCGCAACAACCTTACTACGCAACTGTGACAGGGGATGCTGAGTTTTTTACTATTTTAGTGGTAAATTTAAAACTCAGTTTCCGACTAACTGGAAACAACTTTTTCAAAAATGAAAGAGTTTTTTGTCAAGAACAGACCATATAACAAAAATGACTCTTTGTTTCTTCACAGGTGTTATGGTTTGGGAGATCCGAATGGATATTTATGGCCTATTTTTCTAGATTTCAATATTTAATGATTTATTATTTTAGTCATCATATTTTGGTGTGGATCCCTAGAATCTAGAGAGGAATTTTAGAAAACTGAGAGAGGTTTTTCTCAAGAATGGATTCATATACAAAAACCTCTCTCAATTTTGAAAAATATATCTTTATTTAGGAGATATTGTTAAGAACCCAATACTTGCATATAGAAACACCACAAAGATTCAAAGAACAATATAGAAAACTACCACTTTATTATATCGAAACCCTTGAGGTAAGGTAAC
Organism: Picea engelmannii; assembly: GCA_009831015.1. Classification (NCBI taxonomy): domain Eukaryota; kingdom Viridiplantae; phylum Streptophyta; class Pinopsida; order Pinales; family Pinaceae; genus Picea; species Picea engelmannii. The sequence goes on from ML791168.1 coordinate 593,448, forward strand.
ACCATATATTAATCCTTAAGGAAGGATAACACTCCTCAATCAATGCTTGATACATTCACAATATTCTTCACTATATTTCATTACATTGCTTACACTTCTTTATATATATCTCTCTATCTCCTAGGAACCTCCTAGAGATATTTCTCACATTTATTACATCTAACTACCATAGTGGGCCTTTATTAATATAGTGGACCTAGTCCACCTTACTTTGAATGACCACATCCTCATATATTAAATGACTTCCACTAATAACACATAACTACATTCTCATTGGGTACCTCCCTAGGTACCCCATATTACCTCCCTAGGTATACTATAGATATGATATCATCTTTGATGCCTATTTTCCATTCTGCTACACAATTTGATGTGTTTTTCTTGTAGGTTACTATTGTGCAACAACTTTGATGCGCAAATGTGACGGAGTTTCCAAGTCAGTTCCAAATCAGCTAGTTCGAGCTAGCTATGTATGGCATTACATCCTCAACGACTTTCTTGGTAAAAGGCATCATTTTAGGGATTCAAATCACAATTTTGTCGAGTAGTTAATATGTAATAAATGAGTCAAACTTGACCCCTATTTTCAATAGACTGGATATATTTTGTAGCCAAATATATTATATTTGTTAGCATTATCATAGGATGATAGTTGAATTCGAATTTGGCAGCATAGCAAGAAATTTTTGTGTATATATCATGTAGTTATGAGAGCTAAGGGTTGGAAAGTGTGTAAGGAAATACTACTGAACATATTGTAATCTTTTTCTATTGTTAATGAAATTTGTTGGATCATAAGTCCTTGAGTTTTGACCACAAAGACACATGTGATTGTGATATTTTATGCATGTGATTTCTCAATCTTTTCTTTCATGTTTTATACTTGATATCGTATGGTTTCTTCTTTGTGTGGATATGAAATATATGTATCCAAACTCATCTTTATCAGATGCTCTGTTGCATGTAGTTTGAGTTGTACTTTTGTTATAATTTCTTTAAGATTCATCCTTGTTAGATGCCTTGAAGGATTGTTGTTTTCTCTGTAACCTGCTGTCTACAACATATCTATTTAGCTTAGAATATTACTTTCTATCTTGCCCCTGTTCAGTCTTTTCTTAAATCTAATAGGTATCCAAAAAGCTTTATTGACTTTCGACTTTAGTGACTCCATAGCCCAATGTACTTTCTGCCCATATTATTACCAACACTATAAACCCAAATTTATATTAGAGATCTATCCTTTGAGAATAAAACCAAATCAATCCTTTTAGTGATTGATTTGAAGAGAGAGAGCTCCCTCTGGGTTGGAAGGGTTAGCTTCCAGACTCAAGTTGGTTTTTGGTTACCTTTCTAATTTGCCTCTTTATCTAAGGCAATTTACAGAGTAATAACATTTTTGGTGCCATTTTAGGGGACTGCAGGTGAAATATTCTTTGGGATTAACAACAAACATCAAATTTGCGTTCAGATGGTGAACAGAGGCCAAACACAAAGAAGGTCGTACCATTCACATGGTGACTCCAATTATTCTTCAATCAGATTCAAAGACTCCACTAGGGGACGAGATCCATTGACAGAGACATGGAAGGACATCATGGGAAAACCAGGTATCAAAGCTTCATTTTTTTCCAAGAGATCTTATTCTTTTTCATCAGTCACCTCTTGTCCTTTATTGAAATTATTAAAAGAATCTTCCTTTACATGTTGTATTCGAATGAAGATTACAGATATGCACTTGAATCTCCTTTAAAAGTTGTATATCATTCTTTTGAAGTTGTAAATACCTCTCCTTTTTGTATTGTTGATCTTGAACAAGATCTTAATGATAACCATAGCCAAGCTAGTGAGCCTCTAGATACTAAAGTTGATATACCATCTCCTATACCTAATTCTACACTTACCAAGATCAGAGGAAGATACATACCCTTGAAACTACCTTCTATACTTCATGACTTTCCAATAAAGAACTATAGATACCTACCTATGTTAGATGGTGAAGTTGAGAAGATTTCAGCTGAAAAACATGTCTAGGATTTTGAGCATTTTTCATACCTTTTTGAAATTGAACATGATGATGTTTTAATGAGAGATTTTTCCCAGTCATTGGAAGAAGAGATCAAAGAGTGGTTTAGACACTTACAGCCCGGGTCCATCAACTCATGGGAGGAACTAAAAGATGTTTTCCTGAATTTTTTGGGTGAGAGAAATTCATTGTATCAGTACCTTTCTGAGTTTAGTTCCTTGAAGAGACAGAGTAATGAAACAATCTTTATGTTCAACAGGAGGTTTTCCAGTCTTTACTACAAGATCCCTAAAAGGATCCAACCCTATGAAGTTGCTTCCATGCTTCATTATGGAACATCCTTTATTCCAGATTTTTCTTTCCTTCTGATGGAAATAATATCTAAGACCCAACAACATATGTTTGTTGATTCCCAGGAAGTAGAAGACAATATTCAAGCATGTCAAAGGCTGCAAAATCAAAATTTAGAGATTTTTGCAAATACAGAGAACAATGGTGTAGAAGAAGAACATGAGATTGTGCATAAACAAGAGGCTGATTTACATCCTAATATTTTTCAACATGAGCATAAAATTGATTGTCCATGCATTTTTTCGAAGTTTTCAATGATGACATTGTTGCAGAAGATAAGGATCAGCCTACTGAAGAGAAAGTTGATGTACTGAGATTTTTTCTTGTGGATGACATTGCAGATGTAGTTGACTTTCCCAAATATGATGAATATAATGATAATTATGAGGTTGATTTTTAGAGGAGCCAACTGCATGTTCTCCATAAGGAAGTGTTCAGTTTTAGTATTTTAAGAAAAGAAGTCAGCCTGCATGTTTTAGTTGTGACAAAAATGAAGAACATGAGGAAATTACTGAATCAGGTAAAGGAAATACTCTACCCCTATGCTTTTATTCATTTCAATTATTGAAGGAGAATTTTCATAGTGTTATAAGTCAACAATTCCACAGTTATTCCAGTGAACATGGAAAAGACATTAAGTTTGTTGATGAAAATTCCATGCCTTTGTGCTTCGCTTCATTTGAACTGTTAAAATAAAATTTCAAAATCACCACTGAAACAAAGGGGTGTGAGCTAATGCAAGATCATATAACCTCATTGGAAAAAAATGATAACAAATTGCAGAAGCCTTCTCATGTGTTTCATGACCCTGTAGCATGCTATATGAAGTGTTTAAATAGTCAAAATTTGCAACCTATGATGAGTTGTAAGGTTGGAAATGAATATGATGGCCAGTTAGTGCCAAAACCAACAATATCCTCGTTGTCAACAGATGTTTTATTGCAATCATCTAATGCATATTTTCAGACTTCGTATGATATCTTATTGAGTAAATTGCATGAAAGCAAAGATGCAGGTGAAGTGGTAAATTTATGGAACATAAATCACCTGGAGAAAAGTTGTAATCTATTGGGTGAGTATGAAATCAGATTGTACTTATTTGAACATCCTTTTGAAATGTTCTTGGATTCAGTGAGTGAGCTCAAACTTTTAGATTTTTCAGTTTTTGTAAATATTGAGTTTATCTACAATTTTTTTGAGTTGTCCACAAGCAAGTATTGCATTTTGTTCCTAAACAAAGATATGCAAGAAAATAAAAAACTGGATAAAGTGCTTATATGGTTGCACTGGATCTTTGACTTCACTTGATTATCAACTCATGGATCAATTAGAGTAGGTAGGTGTGTGAATAAGCTCAGCACTATGAGCACATTTTTCAGTACTGAGTTTTCAGTTTGCAACATTGTTTTTAGATTCAACTATACATTTTGAAGAGTGGGTTTGGTTTCAGTTGGAGAAGGACACATGACATTTTGCAGGTTGGGATCATCCCAATGGATTAGGCTACTAGTATGTTTGTTCTTTTCCACCTCAAAGGTAGGATACCATCCCCATTGGAGCTTATGTTAGTGTCCTATAAATAGATTGTTAAGAAGTGAGTAAAAAATGTATGATAGGGTAAAGTTATGCTTTGGTATCATAAAGACCATGGCATGACTTCTCTTAGGTTATGAGTCAATGGGTTTGTGATTGATAAATGTGTTTGAGTAAGGTCATAAAATAAAGTTGAGCCATGAAACATATGGTCTTGGTGCCAAAGGTATGGGTTTTCATATCACTAAAGAGTGATAATGAAAGATCATGAGGTCAATTCACGTCAATTATAGTCAGTCTTGTCATGGTCCTAAAGATTTCATAAGCTCAAATCCGTTGGAGGCACATGGAATCATCAAGCAAATCATAGCATTGCACAAGTTGTTTCACAACTTCCTAATGTTGTGTATTGAGCTACGATGAGGTACGATGGTAATAATTCATGATTTAATTGAATTTATCTTTCAAATTTATCCTCCCTCCAGGGAAAGAAAGCATCAAGAATTCATTTCTCTTCATCCACAATTTCAAAACCTCCCGGCCAAGCTTGTTGTGCAGAGGACGTTGTTTTTCATTGTTGGGCGGAGGTTCCTATTGTTGTTCATTGCTGCGCAAAGGCTCCTGATGTTGTTCATTGTTGTGCAGAGTTTCCTACTATGTTTGTTGTTGCGCACATGTCACAAAGGTTGTTGTTTTTAATGTTGTGAAAAGGTTGATGCTCTCATTTGTTGCGCACAAGTTCTAGAGTATCAAATTGCTCACATTGTTGTGTACCTTCTCTGATCATCGTTGCATATAATGATACACACCTTCAAATGACCTTGCTTCCACACTTTCTAGCTGCTATTTCATATTTGGATGGCATTCTTATGCCAATGTTATTTTTTTCAATGGATCATTATACACGATCATTGTGTTTCCCTGTTATGCATTGACAATCTCAATTTTGATTTTTGAAGGACAAATTCACAGTTGCCTAACAGGCACGCTACACAACTATATCAGTCTATTTTGAGCAACAGTATGAGGTTCTTGTCAAAGTCTAGAATGGGATATCTCAATGTGATAATGATATCAACATTTACTGCATCAACTTAAAGGATTTATCAATCGAGAAGTAAAAGATCTCTTCATGACAGTTTACATATGTCAAAGAGTTAATATGTTAGAAGCAAACATGTTTTCTGAAGGAAATAAAGGGTTCTTGGGCACGTTGTCATGATTTTGAGTTTTTTATTATCATTAACCATCTCCATCAATCAATCAAGATCAAGAAAAGAAATAAAATTTCAAGAAGATCAGTTGATGTTAAACTACGTTGCGCTTCTCCTGTAGGTCACTATTGCACAACGACCTTGTTGCGCAACTGTGATAGGGGATGCTGAGTTTTTTACTGTTTTAGTGGTAAACTTAAAACTTGGTTTCTGACCAACTAGAAATGAATTATTCAAAAACAAAAGACTTTTTTGTCAAGAATGGACCATGTAACAAAAATCTCTCTCGGTGTCTTCATAGGTGTCATTGTTTGGGAGATCTGAATGGATATTTACGGCCTATTTTTCCAAATTTTAGTATTTAATGATTTATTGTTTCAGTCATCATCTTTTGGCGTGGATCTTGAGAATATGGAGATTAATTTTAGAAAATTGAGAGAGTTTTTTCTCAATAAAGGATTCATCTACAAAAACCTCTCAGTTTTGAAAAATATATTTTTAATGAGGAGATATGATATCATCTTTGACGCCTATTTTCCATTGTGCTATGTAATTTGTTGTGTTTTTGCGGTAGGTTACTATTGCGCGACAACCTTGCTGTGCAACTATGACGGAGTTGCCAAGTCAATTCCAAACCAACTAGTTTGAGCTAGCTATGTATGTCATTACATCCTCAACAACTTTCAAGGTCAAAGGCATCAGTTTAGGGATTCAAATCATGATTTTTTCAAGTAGTTAAGATGTAATAAACTAGTCAAACTTGACCCCCTATTTTCAACAAACTGTTTAGATTTTGTAGCCAAATATATTGTAATTGTTATCATTATCATAGGATGATAGTTGAATTTGAATTTGGCAGCATAGCAAGATATTTTTGTATATATTTCATGTTGCTATGAGAGCTAAGGGTTGGCAAGTGTGTAAGGAAATACTATTGAACATATTGTAATATTTTTATGTTGTTAATGAAATTTGTTGGATCAGAAGTCCTTGATTTTTTATCATAGAAATACATGTGATTGTGATATTTTATGCGTATGATTTCTCAGTCTTTGCTTTCATGTTTTATACTTGATATCGTATGGTTTCTTATCTGTATCGATGTGAAATATATGTATAAAAACTCATCTTTATCATATTCTTTGTTGCATGTAGTTTGAGTTGTACTTCAGCTATAATTTCTTTAAGATTCATCCTTGTTATATGCCTTGAAGGATTATTGTTTTCTCTATAACTTGTTGTCTACAAAATATCTATTTGTCTTAGAATATTACTTTTTTTCTTTCCTCTGTTCATTCTTTTCTTAAATTTACCAGGTACCCAGCAAGCTTTATTGACTTTCGACTTTAGTGACTCCATAGCCCAATGCACTTTCTGCCCATATTGCCACCAACACTATAAACCCAAATTTATCTTAGAGATCTATCCTTTGAGCATAAAATAAAATCAATCCTTTCAGTGATTAATTTCAACAGAGAGAGCCACCTCTAGGTTGGAAGGGATAGCTTCCATCCTCAAGTTGGTTTGTGGTTACCTTTGTGATTTGCCTCCTCAGCCAAGGCAATTTATAGAGTGATAACACACCATATGGAAATAGCGCAAGGCATAGACTCTATGAATAGTAGTCAATGATGAAGACTACTGACAAAGACGAGGAATCCACCAATGGGATCAAATGGGAACCAAGGTACTGCACGAATCCATATGTGTGATGATTGTTGTTGACATCGAACACAAGGGAAACCGCTTAGTCAACGACCAATGATGGTTTGTCATCTATTGAGCGCAAGGTCACCTATCAATGATGGAAATAGGCTCAGAGTGTAACTTTAGGTCATACTCTCATAGCAATGTGTTAGAGTCGATAAGAGAAAACCCACTAGCAAGAAGTCAATGGGAACCTTCTATACTAGCATGAGTGAAGGAAAAACATAATTATGATGATGAGATGGACTTGAATGACTTGGGAAGGTTGATATTCAAGGTTAGAGACTAACTGCAAAATGGTTGACTCTGGCTAAAACTTCCCTTAAATAAAAACATGACACATTATGTGACTTAGGTAGCATGACTATAAACTGGGATACATTTGTGATACATGAGGCATAAAAACATCCTCCATATGGTTGGAAGAATAACCAACCAGGGGATATTATACTTAATAATGAGAAAAAATCTCCTAAATCCATACTAGACCCAAAATGATGAGATACTGACTCAAGATTGTGCTTTTTTCAAGGGCTACAAAACTGTTGCCAACAAAAGACATGGACTCTTCCCCCCCCCCCCTCTTNCCCCCCCCCCCCCCCCTCTTTATTTTTTTTATTTTTTGGTATTTTTCATATTATTAAAGCCTAAAAAGAACTAAAAGAGTGTTATAGTACAGTGGAGGAAACAAGTCTCGCGAGAAAATAAACTAGTTCCAAAGCGCACGAAACATACCTATGTTCAATGCAAGGAAACATGTGTAGCATAAGGACACTGAGGGGAATGTCTCCTCCACAGATAAAGGTGTCAAGTCACAAAGGAATAAATTGCAAGGCTAGAAACTGGTAGGAATGCATAATCAAATGGTTCAAGAAGAGCATGTTGAATCCGACATTAGGCCTAAAAGCATGAGCTATTAATATGCAATTCAATTACAACTCAACAAAATTTTGGAAGCTTCATGGGTACATTAGCTAGAAATATATTGAGAGGAATTCATGAGGCTTCAATGCAAATACATGGTGGGACTAAAGAGGGATTCCAAGCCTACAAGAATACTGCAACATGGGTGACAAAAAGGTCAGTAATGTACTAAGTGAGACACCATGGAAAGGTAAGCTCTACCATCTGTAAGAGACACCTTAAAACAACTAGAAAGGTATGATGTTAATAAATAATGGGGTGTACCCTATGGAAAATTTGTGAACAATATGAATAAATGCATAGTGTAGGCGAGAGTGACACCTACTCTAATTCTAGTAAGGAACACAGTCCTGTTTAAAGAATCTGAAAAGTGTTGGCATACATAGAAACATATGTCTGAGGGAGTCCCATAGGTAATGGCTAGAAAAATATTGAGTAGAAGAATTCTAGCTTCAACGCAAAGTCATGACAGGAATAAACAAGACTCCCAAGCCTAACAAAAAACTTGCAGTGTGAGCACCAAAATACAAAGGGATTATAATCTAGGAAGTCCATGGAAGGTAGGCTCTACCCCATGAATTACGACAATTCTAAACAGAAGAGAAGGTTTCGTGTCACAATTCAATGAGGTCGATCCTAAGGAAAAATGAAACATGAAATAGATAATGCAAAAATGCATGAAGGGGAAAATCTAACCTATATGTCAGTTTCGAGATCATTACCTGTTAGAATGGATTGACATGGAAGAAAAGGTACCAAAGAAAACATCTCCAAAATCATGTATATAATACCAAAAACACTTACCCAAAAGTTAATAATTCCAATAAAGAAACCCCTGATAAAGACAAGTATTAAGGGATACAAAACTGGAAAACCAAAAACCCTAAAAAAACGATATGTACATAGCACTGCACATCCTTTTAGCTTATGCATAGAAGTGATCCAGGTAGATCCCATTGTTAGGCTCACACCAAGGGTTTCTTTGGTAACCAACCAGTAAAGCTTCAATTTAAGTAGGAGGTCAAAGATCAATAATCATAGCTTCAAGGATGGCCTCTTTTGAAGGAAACTCAACATCCATGGAAATGGGGCTCAACAACTCAAAAATACCAGGGCTTGCGGTCTTACAAACAACAACATTGTACTCAAGAGGAAATGTGAGATTACTCAGGCCAATAGGAGGAAACAAGGTCTCCCATGCCTCCATCGGAAAAAACACCTGATCAATTGTCGATACCTTGTCTCGAGAAGGCGAACATAATTTTAAAGGATCCTTCTCAGGAGAAATTGAACATTGAGGATAAGACGCCACATAATACATCCATGGTGAGGAAGAGTCTACTCAAACACTAGGAATACACACAGAGGAAACCTGAGGTAAAGTTGAACCATGATGTAGATTATCAGATGAAAGTTGATCAATAGTGAAAATGATTTCGTTGTGAGGGAAATGCATCACACAAAAGAGCATAGACACCACAACATTCATCGCATAAACATAATCATGCCCAAGAAGAATATTAAAGTCTGAAGTGCCTCACACCATTAACAGATTAACTAGGATAATCTTCCCACCTAACATGATAGGAAACTAAGGAAGAATCCCCAGATATTTGTTAGGTCTTCTATCAACATCCAACAACTCACTGGTAGTTGAAACAAGATTTGGATAACCCAAATCTTTGCAAGAAGGGGGTGATAAAATACCTGTAGAGGATCTTTCATCTACAATACTTCGGGGAATTCCTAATGAATTAATTCCAACCATTATTTGGAAGGGTGCAGAAGAAGGAAGGAGAGACTCTACAATATCATTCCAAGCAAAGGAAACCATCCTAGGAATTGAAGGGAGTGTACTAGAAGAGAGTGGAATTCCCACTTGTTCAGAAGGAATTGAACTAGAAATGCTAAGGACATGATCAAAAGACACATCACTCCCTGAAAGAGGAGTGGGATCAACTAAATATTGCATCGACGATACCACTTCCTTAGAATTGTCACTCTCCAAGAGAAGAGTGATCGGTCGAAGATTGCATCGACATGACCACTTCCTCAACCACTAGTTGAATAGGATGTGAGACAACATGGTCAATAGATGCATCACCCCCCAAAAAAGAGTGGTTTTAGCCAAAGATTGCATCGTCATGACCGCTTTGTCAACTAAAGATTTATTAGAATGTTGGGAAACCAAAGATGACTCAAAAATAAAAGATTCATCAGACAAGGACTACGCTTCTCGTACCACGACAATAGCAGGGCACAAAGGATTAAGGTGGTCTTCTTTGCAAAGCTTACAAGGGAACTTGGAATTACATCCTATACGTCTAGGATTCTCAACCATATTAGTGCCCCAGCATGAATTGCAGTGGTCAATGGGTTGCCCCCAACATGACTAGCAGAGGATGGTTGCACATCTCCAACATGACTAGCAGGGGTTGATGACAAGACTCCAACATGAATCGATGCTAGTATGACTACAAGTGACTAGAGTTTTTCTCCCAGCATGACTCGCAGAGGTTGGTTTCATGCCCCCAACATGACTAGCAGAGGCTGGTGACAAGACTCCAACATGAATCGTAGAGGTTGTTGACCTATCTCTAACATGACTTGGAGAGGTTAGTATTTGATCTCCAACATGACTTGTAGAGGTTGGTGATGTTTGTCCAATAAGACTAGCAGTGACTAGACTATTCATGCCTCTAGCATGACTTGCAACGACTAGTTGTTGTTCTTCAACAAGACTTGCAACAACTATTTGTTGGTCTTCAACATGACTTGCAAAGGTTGCTGACATAATTCCAATATGACTTACAATGACTAGACTCGTGCCCCCAACATGACTTGAAAAGGTTGGGTGTTGGTCTTCAAAATTACTTGCAAATCTTGATGATCTATCTCCAACATGACTCGTAGAGCTTGGTGACTTGTTGTCAGTTTAACTTGTAGTGATTGGGCTTGTGCTTCCAACATGGATAGCAAAGACTGGTCACTTTCCCCTAGCATGACTTGTAGAGTCTAGTGACAGGTCTCCAACATGACTAGTAGAGTTTGGTGACTTCTTTTTCTTACTATTACTCTTCTTATTCCTTTTAGACTTCTGGTTACTAGCACCAATACTTTCACTAGAAGAGGAATTTTTCTCCCAACATGACTCGCAGAGGTTGGTTGTGTGCCCCCAACATGATTAGCAAAAGATAAAGGATCAACATCCATTCGATTCCCATGACATAAAGTTCTTATCTAAGAAGCATCAAGAGAATTCAGGACATTCAGAGTGGTCCACAACCAAACCGGTAGTCCTACATTCGGCCCAAGAATGTTCAAAATGGCCATCAAGGGGGCACCAACATTTCCAAATAAAGGAAATTCACAAGAATCCCCTTGGGTAGGGGTCCCTTGGTTGGTATCCTCAAGAAATTTGGCCATGTTGTTCTTATGAACGGGTTTGTCCCTTGTGGAATTGTTCATGTCCATAAAATTCTCACACATTGATTTTGACGAACCGGTATAAAAACCCGCACCTTCTAGGACGCGTCTCCACACTTTCAAGAGAAATACCAGGGGTCCTTCCCGACCAATGGAGAATTTGGTCAACCACCATGAATCAATGATCCAAAAGCAGTGATACTGAAACAACCTAAGGCAAACAATACAAAGCAACACTCCAGTAAAAAACCCTAAGAGAAACATCACAAGCAAACAAATTTTCCAAATATTTAGCCCAGATGGATAAGTTCTTGAGTCCAAAAAAATGAAAAAGTGGAAAGGGACCTTCCAGATGAAGGCACGGGTTGATTAAGTCTTGTGGACCAAAAAACAAAGGAGTGAGAAGCAATTATCCTGACCTCCACTGACTAGCCTTATCTGGTGCAAGCACCCATGCTTCGTGGGGCACCCTCCAACAGTACGGAAAAGTTTGATATGAAATCTACCCCAGGTACCGCAACAAGCCCCTACAGTCAGCTCTGAGATCCCTAGGAAAGTCCACTAAGGTTACCAATTCACAGTCAGTGTCCAAAGGGTATAGTTGATAGTCGGGATCAAACATATGGGTAGGGTAACAAAGCCCGAAGCTTTGAAAGAGATGCCTCTCATAGAGGTAAAGTCACTTACAAAACCCTCAATATACTATCTCTCCACTACGCTTAGTCAATATTTGGAGGGGAAATTTCCTCGACTCTCCTTCACATGACCTTGTGTTTATCTCCTATGTTAGAGGAGGCTCTCGGCTATACTTATACAAAAATTGGATTTGAGACTCTCCCTAGCTCAAACTCTTATGTTTTTTCAATGGCCTTGGAGAGTCGTCTCTCCAATCCTAATCCAAGGCCCTAACCCTAAACTTGTTTTTGTACCCTAGAAACAAATTCTAATACATTTTAAGTTTAGCGTTCGTTTTAGTGGTTGTTTCTACTCAAAGGGTATGGAGGTGCAACTGATTGTTCGAGACTCTTATAAAAATGAAACTTATAAGAACCATGGAAAAGAAAACTTTACACTAATTATTCAAATGAAAAAAGAGTTTTAACAATAAAATACATGAAAAACCTTATGCTAGTATCTTTTTCTTTTTCAAATAACAATGCAGAGAAGAAATAAACTTAATTAGCAGAAAACTAGTTTTTTTTTTTCTTTTTATTAAAGAAAAACTCGCAAAAGATGCTAATATAAACTGTAGGATACACGATTCATGGCCAAGAACACTGGGAAACCAAGAGAAATATATTTTCTTGTTTGAAGGTTTTCACAATCTTAGACACAGTAATACAAAGTAATCATAAACTCATGAAGCCTAGGATAACCTGGAGAATCCCCTAAATCTCCCAGAGACTGAAGAAATAAAATATTGTTCAAAAAATTGCACACAGGCTTGTGCCTGTGTGAACTGAGACTCACAGATGTTTGTGGTTCATACACAGTAAAAGATCAGATATCCATGATCGATATAATAGAAAAGCGTGGATAACTCTGTAAAATTGGAAAAATAAAAAGGACTTTCAATAGGGAGACTCCTAGAAACTTATGGAAATGTTTCTAGATAATACAAAATTTGCAACAAAGCTTGGAAAATAGGAAAAATGACAGAAATAAAAAAGGACACACAAGACACCCTACAATCGACCCAAACTAGGAGACTCCCCAGTATGGTCTCCAATTATGATTAAGGGATTTTTTCCCTGTGACCTTTGGTCAAGTCACAACAGAGAAAGACAAATTTTAGAAGATAGAACCTACCCTCATGGATATCAATGCATACAAGAAATAACTACTTTTGTAAATAGAGAGAGATAAATAAAGAAGGAGAGGCCTCACATCTTGAATCCTTTGTTTGATGTCGATCCCCGCTCTCGCTTCTTGAAGCACTCCTGATCTCTGTCAAAACTAGCTTGCAATAGGAAACCAAGAATAGTCTACTACAGGGTAGTTATACATTCAAATAACATATATCATGTCCACATATTCAACCATATATTAATTACATTAGCATATAACATTACAATGAACCAATAAACAAACAACATGAGGGAAAGAGAACTCTTCTATTGAAAACAATGTGAGAAAGGTAGTTACAATATGATTCAACCTTCGGTACTGGTTCGAATCCAACTGTTGATGTTCGGACAACATCGGGAAGACATTCTCTTAGATTAATAATTAATAATATAATTATTGATTATTAAATAATATATATATATATAATAAGTAAATCATAATAATAAATAGTTATTGATTATACAAGGGATGCATCCTTTCATGGATGGTCACCATATGTTCTCTATATATGGAACACTCATCATTGTAATAATATATTGATCACATCTCATATGAAGAAAAACAACATGGTATCAGAGAAGGATTGGGCCTGAGTCCCTCATGGGAGGGCCCAGGGAATTAGAAGAGAAATGGAAACCTATACAAGAGTAGGAGGATATATAGTTGTTGTGAGATGATTACCATGGTGTGTTTATGGTAGTGTGAGCTACGAATTGTTCCATAGTAATAAGTTGTTTTTCCACTCCATGTGGTTGTTTGATGGGCGCATTGGGATTTTCATGTGCCCACGCTTGGTTCCATGGCCATAAATTTACTAAAATCAAAGCCCACTGGTGATGCAGACATGCTCATGCGCTTAGATTGTATGGAATTATTCAATATGTCTTCATCAGTGGTAGTGACAGAACCCTCAAAAGCTCATGAGACCATGAAGGAAGAGGGCCAAGGTCATGGGTTTGACTGTCGATGATGCCACAACAAATGAGCCTCATGCTGTTGTAAATCGCATGATGAATTTACAATGCATATGGTATCTCACTTGGTTGTCTATTGCCATACTGCGAGACAAATTAAAATCACAAGAACAATGTGGTCGAGACGTTGTCTGATCGAGAGATGATCATGTCTATTCTAGCATGGGAGAATGGATATGTTTGCATTGCTAAGTTCATGGAAAGAATCTACGACTATGATATCAGTTATGGGACTGCCGATTTGTTTCAATCTTTACACCTTGTTAACTGATGAAAACTATAAGCGCTCTAGCTCGACTAAGTTCTAGCGGTAGCTCAACTACAACAAGAAGAGGATTGTGGTTGGTATACTATGAGAGGAAGCACGTATTGCACTCATGGAACTCATGAAATGGCGATTTGAGGACCTGGACCCTTTGTATGCTCAGGTAGTTCAGGTAAAGCAACGATACCCTGTAACAGGTAAGACAAAAATTGTCAATCCACAAAGCAGTAGGCTTGTGTGGGAGACATGCTTGAGCGATTTTAAATCCCTTTGGAAAGTTGTTGTTCATTTGATATTCTATCATGCAACTTCTTGTGGCCTAAAGTGTAATTGGGCATTCATGAGGTCGATATATGCTCATGGGAATTCACGAACAACAATGGATAAAGCTCAAAATATGATTTTGTATTTCCTCGCATGCAAGGCTTGAGCACAGAGACTTTGTTAATGAAGAAGAGAAGGTTGCAGAGATTTCTTTTAATTTGGAAAATAATCTCATTGATCAGTGTAAAAGGGATTTGGCCCCTGAGTTCGAAATGAAGGATCTTGGTCTAATGCACTACTTCTTGGGATTAGAAGCATGGAAAAGATCTGATGAGCTTTTCCTTTTACAAGGAAAGTATGCAGTAGATATCTGGAAGAAGTTTGGGATGATGGACTGCAAGTCTATGGCCACACCCATGGGGCCATGATATCAAATTTGAAGAAGCTGAATGAGGCAGATTTAGACTCAAATTTGGTGGACCCTACGATGTACATACAACTAGTTGGATGTGGACTTAGATACTTCTCAAGTGGAGAAGTAATGTCGCATGGTTATACAGAATCTAACTGGGAAGGGAGTGCATTGATAGAAAAATCACTTCAGGTTGTTGCTTTAGCTTGGGTTCTGCTATGATTTCCCAGCTTAGCAAGAAGAAGAATTCCATAGCACCTAGTACAATGAAGGCATAGTACATAACAGCTAGTGTGGCGGACTGCAAAGCAATATGGATTCGAAAAATCCCTGCAGATTTATTTGGTTAGATGCTTGAGCCTACATTGATTCACTATGAAAATCAAAGTTGCATGAGACTATCAGTGAATTCAGTTTCTCATGAGAGCAGTGATTGTAGTAGGAATTGGGCAACAAGACAACTGGCAGCAAGGGTCGTTATCCTTGATACATGAACCCTTAATTCTTTGAAGGACCATTTTCCACAGTACGAGAGACCAAAAGATGTCTTATTGTATTTGAGTCACTTCCTGGTATAGGTGCTCAATAATGTTATGCATGCCATCAATATTGCCAGTTTGCAAGAAATGAAAGAGAAAAGGAGATTAGTCCCCTTGATATTCTCTCTTTCTTGTGCAGTCTTCAAAAGGGGGACATGGTTAGTGGACAATGAGACCACATACCAGACTAGGGTCACAACATTGTGAAAACAATAAGAGGGAGCTAGTTGGCTTATGAAAAGAACCAGACATGGCGGGAAAGACCTTCCAACATGATGTCAAGGAGATACATTCCCAGACATGATGCTCAGAGATAGGAAGTCTCTAGGAGCAGTATACCTCTAGGATGGGATCATACCAAATAGCAGAGACAGTTCTAGTGTATGTAGTGTCACTCCCAAAGACGGAGGCGGTACTACATCTAGAGGGAGAAGAGATTGAGGTACCTCCAGAGAAGGAGGAAGAGCTACCTTCAGTGTCATAGGGAGTAGAGATAGAGGAGGAGTCACTTACAACACTAGAGGGAGAAGTTATTGAGCCACTCTCAGTTCCAAATAGAGCACCTGCAGAGGAAGAATTGTAGAGAGAGAGTGAAGGAGCCATTTCCACAGAGATCATCCCCAGAGGAGGAAATTTGTTGACAAAGTAGAGAATTTACTATCAGTTTCAGTGTTCAACAGTTAAAGAGTCCCAGAGGGAAGTCTGTAGTTACTTCCAAATGGATCTACAATATCAAACACATAGTTGACGGGAGCATTGAGAGGCACAAAATGATATTTGTTACTAGAGGATTCTCTCAGATGAAGGGAATAGATTATGAGGAGACATTTACTCATGTTGCTCGATACACTTCTATCTAAATGATTATTTTCCCTGTAGCATCCATGGGTTGGAGAGTACATCAAATGGATGTAAATACAAACTTTCTCAATGGAGAGATTGAGGAAGAAGTATACATCGAGCAACCATATGGTTTCGTGATACATGAGAAGGAGTCTCATGTGTACAGGTTGAAGAAAGTCTTGTATGGACTCAAGAAACCACCTCGAGGTTGGTATGTGAGGATTGATGGACACCCGATGATTTTTGGGCTTCAACAAAAGTTTTTTCGATCCCATCCTATACGACAAGACTGGTAATGGTGAGTCCTTGATTTTGGTTCTCTACATTGATGGTTTATTCCTCACCGATACAGAGAGCCTTATTGTTGAATGAAAGAATGCATTGGCCTCTAATTTTGAGATGAAATACCTTGGCATGATGCACTAATTCTTGGTACTAGAGTTGTGGCTTGAACTGATGAGATCTTCCTGAGCCAGGGGAAGTACACAGTTGAGATATTGAAGAAGTTTGGGATGTTGAACTTGAAGCCCATGGCTACACCAATGGTGACGAATATGAAGAAACTAAGTGTGTCTTATTTCGATTCTGATGAAATTGATCTAACTCTGTACAGACAACTGATTGGATAATTGATGTATCTGGTTAACATTGGACCAAATATTTTCTATGCAATGAGTGCACTCATCTAGTTTATGATTTAGCTGAGATAGACACATTAGATTGTTGTGAAGCATGTGTTGAGATACCTGGGAGGCATAGTTGGACATGGTTTTAGATATACTTCCACTATTGATATGATATGGCAGGAATATATTGACTCTGATTGGGTAGGGAGCGCATTGGACAGAAAGAGCACCTCCAGGTGTTGCTTCACTTTGGGATCTACCATGGTTTCCTTGTGTAGCAAGAAACAGACTTGTGTGGCTTTGAGCACAAGAAAATCATAGTACATTGCATTAAGTATGTCAGTCCATGAAGCAGCATGGCTTCACAAGATCCTTGTAGATTTATCCAAACATGTGTTGAATTCCACCATTATTCATTATGGTAACCAAAGTTGTGTGAATATCTCAGATAATCCAATGTTTCATGAAAAATTGAACCACATTGAGATCAAGTACCATTACATCCAAGACATGGTGCAGAGGAAGGAAGTACCGGTGTTGTACCTTCCTACAGATGAGTAGGTTGATGATGTTCTTACCAAACTAGGATGAAGTTCAAGTACTTCTGTGACAGACTTGGCGTGGCAGAGAATGCATCCCTCACTAAGAGGGAGTGTTGATGTTTGCAGTTTCCTAAGACATTCTCTAGATCGTACCCCTTTGTGACTGAGTTGAGTTGATCTATGATGACACTTATCTGAGAATGGATAAGTGTGTTTGGGCTTATAGCCCAATGTCCCTTGTGGATATCACATGAGGACATGTCAAGGGAGTTGACCCTTGACATCACACACTATAGGAGTTGACCCTAGTGTTTCTAGAGGATGTAGCCTCTAGAAGTCCACATGAGAATGCCATGTGTGACAAAATTTCTCCAGATCGTACTCTTCTATGAATTGAGTTGAGTTGATATATGAGGGAACTTATTCGAGAAGGGATAAGTGGGACACTTATTCAATAAGGGATAAGTGAATTTAGGCTTATATCCCAACGTCCCATGTGGAGAGAACATTAGGACATGCCAAGGGAGTTGAACCTTGACGTCATACACTATGGGGAGTTGACCCTAAGTGTTCTTAGAGGGAGTAGCCTCTAGAAGTCTGCATGGGAGTACCATGTGTGACAAACATTTTTCTAATATGGTGTTTGTGTACCACCGGTAGAGAATGCATGTCTCTGGACAGTATTTATGTACTACTATGGAAAAATACCTCCCTAGATAAGAGAGAGTGTTGATCTTTCCGCATCGGGTAGAACTTCTCCTAGATTGGGTAGTAGACCAAGGGAGATAGGATACATTTATCATAAAGGTGCACTTGTGGTAAATGGGCCCAGACGTAGTCCTTCCTTCATTATGACAAGGAATAATATGGATTCGAGGTGCTTGAAGTTTTTTTTTTTTCCCACGTGTCAGTTAGCATCAGGCTAACATACACTCACAGGTGTGTACTTGTGGTGAAATATCCTAATGTGGTATTTGTCCTAGTCATGGTGATTTAACAAGGAATGATAAAGATTCAATATGTTAGATGCTATCACATGCGGACCCAGAGTGAGCCTGATCTTAGAGAGAGTCAATTGTCTTATAGGGAGAACAGTAGAAGGATTTTTTCCCTCGGTTCAGGTGGGAGAGAGAAATCTCCCAAGACTGACAGACATTCTTGGAAAACATCAAGAAGACATTCTCTTAGATTAATAATTAATAATATAATTATTGATTATTAAATAATATATATGATAAGTAAATAATAATAATAATAAATAGTTATTGATTATCCAAGGGATGCATCCTTTCATGGATGGTCACCATATGTTATCTACATATGGAACACTCATCATTGTAATAATATATTGATCACATCTCATATGAAGAAAAACAACACCAACTACCCTGGGTTCCTCCAAAGACCTTCAAGCATCAACTCAACGGTGAGGATCTTCCTTAGATAACTCAACAGGGATAGGAACACACCCTAGAGTTATATAGAGAAAGGAAGGAACACTGGAAAGAGATTTTTTAGGTATGGTATGTTAATCATAGAATGAAGGGATTAGGGAAGCTTTCTAAAAAAATTCCAACAAAATATTGCACCTTAGTTCTTCTTCCTCATCCATGCCCCCAATGGTGCATTTATACCATCCTTGAGAGGTCAAGGAGGTTGAATTCTATTTGGTTCAAGCTTAGGGAGGTTGGGAAATGAGCCCAACCATAAACTCCACCTAAAAATGTGGAATTATATTTTTTTCCACATTTTTTAGGGCATCTACAGGCTGCAAGCTAGCAAGGTGTGGATTTCCATGTGTTGCACAAAGGAAACCCACATATATAAAAAAAATTCATGTTTTTTAGGTGACTTTGATGAGAGAATTTCGGATTTTGATTAGCAAGCAAGGGAAAGGGTTGGGCCATGTCACAAATGCATAGATTTATAAATTTGTGCTATAACACCTCAAGTAAGTTCTTCATTCCAAGGAATTCAAACGTTTTCTATGGATATTGTTTCTCTTGTGGTAATTTTGGACATAAGGTTGTGAGTTACATGACTTATATATATAACAGAAATATAGGCATGAGATTTAATAAACCTCAAATGGCTATGGTTAAAAATTCTTTTAATAATTCCTTCTATCCTTTACTGAATGAACTCGAGTGCCACATATACAATAATTTTTCACATAAGGCGTGAATGTAGAATCAATATGTTGCCTATCTTTAAGCAAGACATACAAGAAAATTTTACCAAGGTTTGGAGGAAGATAAATAAAACACATAAAAATGTGGACTGGCTATATATGCCAAAAATCAAGAAAAGCAATGGCATATTGACAATGGCCACTCCAAGCACATGACATGAGACAAGAGTAAGCTTGAATTCCTAACTGAAGAAAAAGGTGGTAATGTTACTTTTGGAAACAATGCTCCATACAAAATTAGAGGAAAATAAACTATTGTACTAGATGAATATAAGAAGGGAAAGACCAAAGAACAAAATGTGATGTATGTAGATGGTCTAAAACATAGCTTGTTGAGTGTAAGTCAAATTTGTGACCAAGGACATAATTTTCTCTTTCATTCAAAAGGTTGTAAAGTAATGGATGCAAATGCAAGGAAGATTATTGTAAAGGAAGTCAAAACTTCGGGGAATGTGTATGTCCTAGAAGAAGGAAAATAAAAAAGTTTCATTGGTAAAACTGATGAGAACTAGCTTTGGCACAAAATACTAGGTCATCTTAGTTTTAATCATCTTGTTAATCTAGGAAGAAAAGATGGTGTACGAGATATGCCTAAAATTTCCAAACCTAAGAATATTATCTGCAAGTCATGTCAATTTGGGAAGTAGTAAAGATTTCAATTCAAGGAAAGAGAACACTCCACCACTCGACGTCTTGAGTTGATTCATACAAATATCTATGGCCCTACTAGTACACAATCACCACAAGGTGAAAAATATTTCATATTATTGATTGATGACTATATCAGGATGACTTGGGTTGGATTGTTGAAGCATAAATTCGAGGCTTTTGAAAAAATTAAAATATTCAAAGCATAGGTAGAAAATGAAATGGACTTAAAAATCAAGTGTCTAAGGTTAGACAGGGGAGAAGAAATCACATTTGATTAATTCAATAGTTATTGTGAAAAACATGGGATCAAGAGACAATTTTCTATTGCAAGAACCCCTCAACATAATGGAGTTGTACAAAGGATGAACAAGACAGTTCAAGAAATGACCAAGGCCATTCTTGATGAATCAAAAGAACCCAATACCTTTTGGGGAGAGGATGTTCAAACTATTGTCAACATTCTCAATAAAGTTCACATAAGAGTAAACAACAATAAAATCCCTTATGAGCTATGGCATGGCAAATCAACATCAATAAAGCATTCAAAGATATTTGGAAGCAAATGCTACATTAAAATAAATGAAGACAACTTGGGTAAGTTTGATTCTAGAGTTGATGAAGATATCTTGTTAGGATGCTCCTCCAGAAGCAAAGGGTACAAGTGCTACAACAAAATACTCCACAATATAGTTGAGAGTATAGATGTGAAAGTATATGAAGGACCACTTCATCTAGTAAGACACCAACACCATGATGATTCATATGATGAACCAATCAATAATGAACCACAAGATCACAGAATGAATGAGCATTAGGAACAATAGGATTCAAAGGAAGAGGAGAGAATGGAAACACCATAGCCAAAGACACCATCAAGGTGTGTTCAAAAAAATCATCCAAAAAGTCATACTCTTGGAAACAAGGAAACATGTATACAAACTAGAAGAAAACTTATAGATACATCTAGATTGCAATGTTTTGCACTATTGTCCATGATTGAACCCCACAATTTTTTGCAAGCAAGTCAAGTTGACCATTGGGTCAAAGCCATGAATGAAGAACTAGAACAAATAGAGAAAAATAAGACTTTGGATCTTGTTCCAAGACCCACTAACAAGAATGTAATTGGAACTAAATGGGTATATAGAAACAAGTTGAATGAATATGGACAGATAGTCAGAAACAAGGCCAGACCGGTATCCAAAGGGTATGCTCAAGTAGAAAGAGTGGATTTTGAAGAAACATTTTCCCCTGTTGCAAGAATTGAAGCTATCAAGATGTTTTTTATTTTGCATGCTACATAAAATTCAAATTTTACTAGATAGATGTCAAATCGGCTTTTTTAAATGGTGACCTAGAGGAAGAAATCTATGTGGAGCAACTACAACGTTTTCAATTGACTCACAAAAATGATTATGTATACCGATTAAAGAAATCCATGTATGGGCTAAAACATGCTTCAATAGCTTGGTATTGTAGATTGGACAAGTATTTTCACCAACGATGATTTCAAAAGGGAGCGGATTATAGAAACATATACATCAAGGCTGAAGTTAATGACCTATTAGTTATTGCAATATATGTTGATGATATTATTTTTAGTAGTAACATTGAATTAATGACTAAGAATTTGAGATGTCTATGTTGGGGGTGTTATCACTGAAATTTTGTCCGCAAATGGTTACAAGAATTCAGCATCGCCAAACAATTATGAGGTCACCCATGGACCAAAAATATCACAAAAGCATTCCCAAAGGGTCAAAACTATACAACTAGTGCAAAAATTAAAGGGCACTATGAAGATATAGGGCACGCACGCACATGCAAAAAACAGAAACGAAAGATTCACGCACATGCGCACGATGCACGAATGTTGTCGCAAAAAAACCGCACACTTGAGAAACGGTGCATTTATGAGAGTGGTCGGTCTCCCACCCACTTCTGGTTCAGCTTCCAAGTTGAGTTGACTCTCACATCTGGACTAGATTCGACTGGGTGGCTGGTCAAAGACATAGAAATGCCCTAATTAGCCTCTTTATACACTACAAACTAGTTGGACAATACCTCAAAGGAATGCTATAAAAAGACCATGGATACACTTCATTTTTCAAGGAATTCATAGAAAAGTTATGCTGCCATTATTCTCTTGAGGAATCCTCTATCCCTACCAAGAGTATATTGGCATCATTGCATTGGGCAATCCATCTCACCCCTTGAGTGGATTAGCAAAGAATTCTTTCACCATTTTCATTTTCATTTTCAAAGTTGTAAGAAGAGCTTATTTGTGGGGGTCCAAGAGCCCTCCCTTGGAGGAAGAAGGGACTCATAGTCCTCTTTCTTCTCAGTGTTTTCTTTCACTAATATAAGCCTTATCATTGGTGACATGGGTCTCATTGTTTCTTTTGTCCTTATGTCCCTATGTTCATTAATTTAGTTGTTGTTTTATTTCTTAGTTTAATTCTTAGTTGTTCTTTTATATTTCTTTCTCTAACCATTTTCCTTACAACTGTCCTACTTAACAAACCCAACTAAGATTGCAAGCACCTCTATTTTTCTCACTAAGGTGACGAAAGAGGCGCAATAGATTGGCGACTCCACCAGGGAAAGGTATCAATTTCCTACACCATTTGGGTTTTTCTAGCTCTTCTTTTGGTTTATTTAACTTGCAGGTTCATTAACCGGCCTAAGCCGACCTGTCAATCATCCAATTCCAAGTCGAATTGAGAGAATTCCATCCAGAATTTTCATTCACAGCTGTGTGACATATGCACGGGTTTTTCGGCCCACAAACATGCATCATGCACACATGTGCGCAAGTCACAGTTTTGTTCTGTGCACGTGCACCCATTAACTCTTTTTGATCTATGCACATGCACTCTGTGCGCCTCTGTCTCCACTGAGACCCGTGCACCTATGCAAAAAATTCACATTGTAAGGTTCATGAGATTTGGGAAAGGCCCTTAGCCTTCTTAAAAGTGATTTTATGCATGTTTTAAAGCCACACCACACTTAATTCCCCTCTTCATATAAAGGGGTTAGTCAAAACACATAGGCACTTAGGGGGTTAAAATCATTATTTCCTCTTTTGCTTTCATTTTCGCCACATGGATGGCTTGTTTTGACTAAAAATATAAGTTGGAAATCATTTGTAATCACATTTAACTTGCATTGGTACTAGAAGTTGGATAGCAATCACTTAGTATGCTCTTCTCTCATGCCTCCAAGCAACCTTGAGAATCAGAAAAAGATTGTGAAACAATTTCATCTCCCTTAAGAAGATTAAAACCTTTAGGAGAGGACAACATCCCTTCTTGGGAATCCTCTTAGTTTATTTTTCAAACACATCTTAAGATTGTAACAGGCCCATACATGCCCACATGTCACAAAGATAGGATAGTGCTTGAAAATTTACTTTCTTAGATCAAATCACTAGGGAAGTTTAAAGGTTTTGTAACGGGCCCATACATGCCCACATGATCACAATCTAGGATAGTTTCAAATATTTTCTTAGTTTAAATCACAATAGGGAATTAAAGGAATAGTAATGAACCCACATGTCCACATGCTAGCTTCCTAGGGACTTTTGAATTACGCAAGGTTGTACCAAAGGCACTTAGTTAATTAGGTAATCAACACTTGTAAGGACCAAGCAAAGTCCACATGTAGCAAGGTGACACCTAATTTATTAAAAATTGGCACACTTTCACTCATTCACACACAAAAGTCACTTATCACTCACATAGCTTCTTCTTGAAACGTGGATGTCAAAGTAATCTTCCTCCAAAGGGATTCCGAAACACCCAACCCTTTTCTTGACGAAACTATCCACTCCCATTTAAATTTAACGAGGTTGGTTCACACCCCCAACCTCTCAAAACAACTACATCTAAAATTTTTCTAAAAACTCACTAATTTTTCCTCCACAGGGGGTGCCAAAATATTTTTTTTAGTCTAGGTAGGATTTCGGGGATAGGCATCCAAATAACTCCCTGTTATCTGGTTCTCACATTGTCAAAACCATAGCAGTTGTCAAATAAGGAACTGAAAATCCTCCAAGTCAAGTGTTCCTAACACCATAAAGTAGGGAGATACCTGTGAAGGGTTGAAGGCCAAGGTTCGGTTGTTTTGTGTGTCCCCCCTTGAGGCACCCACCTCTTGGACGGGATCCATCCCATGACCCATTTCTGAGGCCGAAAATCTAAATGCCACACTTTGACCAAGGTACCTAGTGACCAAATTTTAGGACATCTACCTAGGTGTCAATTGTGGGCTGCAATTGCACCTTAATCGGATTTTGTGTGGCTATTGGGAAATATCGCCAGCTCTTTCGGGATATGCCCCCTTTACCCCTCATTATAACTGATTATTTCATCCTTCACTAGTTTCTCTTCCAATGACTTTAGACCCCACTGTTGAGTACTATTGGAAGGTCCAGTGCTATTTGAGAGGAAGGACATTACGTATGTTAGGACACGAGCATTTGTTTTCTTTGATTCCCCACGTTGACAAAACCCACTTATCCACATATATGCTTCTTTTTCAAACCACTTTATGTATCATGCACTTCTGATTACATTTTGATTTGGATATATATATTATGTAAAGTTCAAAATTTGCAACAAAAGATCTTGTTTCTTTATTACTCTCACCACCATTTGCACACATTTTCTCAGCTAGTTGGACATCATAGGGGACCCACAGAATCCCCATCGTTCTCGACGCTTGCTAAACCTCCCTCCTATATTAGGGGGAGTGTCTGGTCTTGCCTACTCATCGGCACCACCTTCACACACTCCTGTGAGTGCCACTGTCTTAGGATCAGCTTTGATTGGTTCCACACTACTTGGGTCCACTTCCCAAGTCCCTCCATCCACCCGCTCTCCTTTACACGGAAGCAGAGGACCAACTTCCTCTCAAGGGGGAAGTACCAACCCACCTAGCCCCCCTCCAGGGTTAGGTTCACAGAACACTCCTACCATGGCAGGAACTAACCCTCAACCAACACTCCTGATGCCATATTTAGCCTCTCTTAACATACCAAATCTAAGAAAAATCACCAATGATCCTATATTGCATGACCCCACATGGCCTACAATGCCTACCAAACTACCTTCAAACATCCCCAAATTTGAAGGAAAGGCAGGAGATGACCCTGCCAACCATGTCATGACTTTTCACCTATGGTGCTCTTCCAACAACATTATGGATGATTCCATCAGACTACGATTATTTCAACGCACACTCACTGGCCCATCAACCAAATGGTATGTAGATGAAAAATCAGGGTCCCATGCGACTTTCGAGTCCTTGGCCAAAGCATTTTTTACCTTCTTCCAATTACCAATAAGCCATGACAATGGTCTAGAACTACTCACTAATTTCAAACAAACCTCAGCCACACATATCATTGATCACATTCATGAGTGGCATAGGCGACGTAGTTTGTGCAAAGCAGAAACCACCAAACAACAGTGTCTTGACTGGTTTCTTAGATCACTTGTCTCTCTCATCGGCAAGGATGTAGCTTCCACCTTCCCTCAATAAGAAGAAGAAACCATTAGTAAGGCTCAACAATACGACCTCATCTAGGGTACTTATACATTGTACTTCCTGATCTCCCAAAACCTGTGTCGTTTAGCCAAGACAAACCTGGGATGTCTCACTCAACAAATGGACTGATTGGTAATACCACTCACCACGGTCCACAACCCCAACAACCACCAATGTATGGGACACCTAAATACCCGCCGACATATGGGGGCACCTCTTATTACCCCCCACCCCCTTATCAACAACCATACCTTGTTTCTATGCCTCTACCCATCAGTGGGCCACCACCGACACCCCCCATACAACCACCTATTCAAACAAGTTCTGGTACCCCCTCTACCTCAGCTTATAGTACTAGAGAAAGTGCCACGACTTCCTATATACCTTACGAATCGTTACCCCCACAGAATTCGTACTTTTCATTTCCTGGTCCCCCACAACCCATGGCTCTCCCATTTTCTCATGCTGGGGTGAATTTTGTTCAACCCTCTCCCGTTCAACAATACCAAAATTTTGAACAGTTCAATACGACAAATCTGACCCATCCGTTGAATAATGCCAAAAAGAAAGGAAGAAATAGGAAAAACAACAACCCAGGTCAAGGAGGGAATCAACCCCAGCAGAACCAACCTACTAGGGGCAACTAGAGCCAAGGGAATCAGAACCCCCAAGGGGGAAATAACAATAGCCATCAAGGGAGAAATAACAATAATGTTAAAACCAACTTCCCGTGTGCCCTTTGCGGTGAGTTCAGTCATTATACTCATCATTTCCCCCAAATCACTGATTTCAAACGGTTGAAAGAGTCAGGAAGTCTACCCCATCCTCCAACACCGCCTGCTCCTCAGCAGGCCCCACAACAATACGTGCAACCNTGTCGTGCTACAAAATCCTATTCCACACCAAGGTGTGATAAACACCCAATAGGACATGCATCCTCCCCCACCTCATGTGGGACAGTACCTCAACCCAAACAATCCAGCAGATCGCATGATCCTCCTCACTAGTGAGGAAGAAATCCTTCTGCAAACATGCAATCGTCAGTATCATGCACTTGTTGAGTCTCCTCCCATTCCTCCAAAGACAATCCCTGCACCAACAGGACCCCTGTTTGTGATCCCTCGCCCTAACATAGAACCTCCTCTTCGCATCCCTCACATCCCATTGCGCAGGAATGTCCACAACCCATAGGCTAGGGCAGCTCATAATTACAATTTGGTTGATGACTTAGCACAATCCCCAGCTACCATGTCAGTCTTAGAAGTCCTTCAGACTTGTCCCACTCAGCGGAAATCATTACTTTCCACCTTGGGGGCAGTCGACCCTGCAGATACTCGACTCATTACCTTTGATCTCGACAGTGGAGAACCTCACCTTCCTGCCTTGATCGCTTTTCAAATCCCAGTGAAAATACGGAACATCATAGTTCATCGGTGTATCATCGATGAAGGAGCATCTACATGCATTATGTCCAAATCTGTATGGCAGAAACTTGGTTCCCCCAAACTCATACCCTTTGCCATTACCTTACGAGCCTATGAAGGCCGACCATCATCTCCTGAAGTGCTCTTCCAAAATGTCCCCTTAGAACCCCGGGGCAAGACTATTTTCATTGACATTGAATTTATCGACGCCCCACTCAATTATAATATCCTATTTGGTCATAGCTACATGTACGCTATGAAGGAAGTTTCCTCTTCTGTCTTTCAAACAAGGATGTTTCCCCATAATGGAAAGATCGTTACCATTGAACAAGTCTCACATTACGAGCCTAACCCATTTGCCAACATCAATAACATTCTTCCTCTCATCCACACGAGTCATGATGCATACCCACTCATCGAAATGAGTTTCGGAATTTTCAAAGATCCATCATTGTTAGGAACTTACCATGGGGCACCACCGCTCCTTCATCCTTCCAATCAAGTATGTGTCATATCATCTAACGGAACTGACATAGAGAATACCCTTCCTCCTAGGGAGGCTTCTATCATATCTGACGTCCCACTAGTCACAGAACTCCCCCCTCATGAGCCTCCTGCGAATTCGTCGACCCCACCAATCCACGATTTCACCTCTCCCCAAGGCCATATCCCAGTTTGGGAGACAGTTCCCCAAGCCATCACTCAAATCCCCTTCTTTTACCCTCCACCTGGCGTTAAAGCTTTCCAAGTAGCCGCAACGCTTACCCTCCCTAATATGGTGTTAGCAATTCTAGTTTGGTATTTACATCCACCTGAGATCGTTGCTCGACCATCCCTTCCCCCCCAAATAGAAGGAATCCTAATGATGATTCCCATACTCACTCCCACCATACCCTCTACACCCCCACTCACTACCCACCCTGCCACAACTGGGGGCAGGAGAAAGAAGAAGGAGCCCATAGCTCCACTTCCCCCACGCGTCCAACCCCCTTGCGCACTATGTGAGAAATATGGACACCAAACCAACAATTGCTCATCTCTACCAGAGTTATGGAATTTGATTCCACTCAATCAAACTCCCTCAACACTCGCCACTATAGACAATACTGCCGCTACCTCCTCTCACTCAAGTAGTAAAGGGTTGCGAACCAAATTCGCTTGCGCTATATGTTCAGAATATGGTCATTATACACACCATTGCCCAGCATTGCCACGCTTTCGACAGACATTAACTGTAGTACGCCAAAGCTTCCAGAGCGAACCCAATCCAGTTACGTCATCCCTACCAAAAATCATTGATATCCATTATGTCACAATTTCAATCAATGAACATATGAGATGCCCTTGCTCTCTATGTGAATCCTTAAATCATTTTACATACCAATGTCCTATGATCATTGAATATAGGCAACACAAATTAACCCTGCCCACAAAATCGATAGTTGACCTTACCTTGTCACTAGAGATTCTTCATCTCATTTCTCCCGAACCCGAGGCCCTCCCCACGCCTTTATGGTTCTTCGATGACTTATCCAAGGATTCACCCCCAAATCCCCCCAATTCTCCCGCTCATTTCCCTATGGAAAATTTACATCCCACTACCACGGATACTCCTCAGTACTTTGACATTTGGTTTATGTCAAGCGAACCATCGCAATTTCCTTCCATCGTTCCCCCTGCTTCTTCATCACCAAGGGGCAGCCACACGACAACAGTCACTGATATAACTCTTCATGACCCCTTGTATTCCCGCCAATTCCACTGTGACGAGGAAATACTAGAAGAGTTAAACAACCCTGACTACCCATGGGATGCGGTACACCATCGAGAACTCTTCTTTCCACAAGAAGCCTCCATGTCTCCTAACCAACACCCCATATACGCGGTCGAAACCAATCATTTTATCCCATCAGGGCATATCGACTAGTTCAACAACCTCATTCCTGCCCTGGATGCTTTTGTAGAAGGCAACATGGCCAACATTTCCCCGACCATCAAAATCGACATTTCCATCAAAAATGGCGTCGTCGAGGAAATCACCATTGGAGCCGCTTGCACTCCTCAAGAAATCACAGCCTATAAAACCCTCTTCCAAGAATATCGGGATATTTTTGCCTGGTCATACACAGAAATGTCTGGCCTTGATCCCTCTATCGTCGAACATCACATTGACACCTGGCCCGACATTACACCAGTTCGTCAAAAACAGCGACCGCTACACCCATCCAAAGAAGTGGCCATCAAAGCCAAAATTGACAAATTACACGCGGCTGGGTTCATCTATCCCATCGCCTATACCTCATGGGTTTCCAACCCTGTACCCGTTAATAAAAAATAGGGCACTATCCGCGTCTACACTGACTTTCGCGATCTCAATCACGCATGTCCCAAAGACAACTTTCCAATGCCTTTCATCGATCAAATTATCAACGACTATGTAGGCCACAAGGCTCTATCCTTCATGGATGGTTTCTCTGGTTATAACCAAATCCAAATTCACCCAGCCAATCAGTACAAAACCACATTCACTACCCCTTGGGGTACCTTTGCATATCATGTCATGCCTTTTGGCTTAAAGAATGCTGGTGCAACTTTCCAACGGGCTATGACATACATTTTTCACGATCTGGCTCATATCATCCTCGCATACTTGGACAACCTCACAGCTCGATCCAAGAAACACACCCAACATCTTGATGATTTACAGATCATCTTCCAATGGTGTCGTTAGTACAACATCTGTTTGAATCCCCTTAAGTGTGTATTCTGCGTCACCATGGGGTGCCTCCTCAGATTCATCGTTTCCCAAAGCGGTATTACCGTGGACCCCCTCAAAGTCCAAGCTATCATCTAAATTCCACCTCCCTAAAATTTACATCAACTCCAGAGCCTCCAAGGCAAGGCTAACTTTTTACCTCAATTTGTCCCAGACTACGCCACACACGCACACGGTTTCCTTCACCTAATATGTCACAACATCCCATTTTACTGGGATGAACATGCCCAACAGTCATTTGACGATCCTAAAATGGCGCTCTCGACTACAATCACGACTATGTGCACCTGACTACAATCGCGACTATATCCTCTACATATTAGCCTCAATCGTCTGAGGAGCAGGATTTCTCATTCAAATCAAGGATGATGATCATGAGCATGTCATTTATTATGTTAGTAAAAACCTCTCAGGGCCACCCTTGAAGTATAAACATGAAGAGAAACTATCTCTTGTAGTCGTCCTCGCAGTCCAGAAATTGTGTCACTACATTTTACTTCGCATAACTAAGGTTGTAGCAGATTCCAACCCTATGCAATACTTGCTCAGTCGTCGGCAAATTAACGACAAATTTGATCGATGGATTGTTATCCTTCAGGAGTACGATCTTGAATTCTCAACACCCAAGAGCAAGAAAGCCCTCATTCTCACCGAACTTGTCACGGCCCTCCCCTCTGACACCACCAGTGCCCTCGTCAATACCGACTTTCCCGACAAACACCTCTTTTACATCACTTCGGATGATCCTTGGTACGACGACCTCCTCGTCTACCTACGAACTCAAAAGTTTGGTAACCACCTTTCACGAGATGATTGTCGTCGTATTCACCATCAGGTTGCCTGCTACCTCCTCATCAGAGAGATCTTATACCGGCGAGGGGTTGACACCATTCTTCGTCGATGCCTGACCATTGACGAGGCCGATAGAGTCTTGAACGACTGTCATAGCAGCGCATGTGGGGGGCATCTTTCGGTAATATCCACTGCTCAGAAGATTATCCGAGCAGGTTACTTTTGGATTACCTTGTTTCACGATTGCATTCACGTCGTGAAACGATGCGAGATGTGTCATCTTTACACCAACAATGCCCGAGCACCACCTTCTCTTCTTCATCCAATAATCACTACCGACCCTTTTTGTAAATGGGGCATCGAATTCATGACTTGTAATCCTCCCTCCAGCAATGGACACAAATACATTGTTGTCGCAGTCAATTACTTCACCAAATGGGTGGAAGCTATGCCCACCTTCAACAATACCACTGACATCGTAGCATGTTTTTTCCTTAACCACGTCATATATCGCTTTGGAGTACCACTCCAACTAGTTTCTAATCACGGGAAACACTTTGAGAATGAGATTTTCATCGAACTCTCATCTCGGTTAGGATTCTCCCACGAGTTTGTCTCACCATATTACCCTCATTCTAACGGATAGGTCGAAGCAGTCAACAAGGTCCTCAAGACCATGTTACAGTGCACGGTTAATAAACATAAGACCAATTTGCATCATATGTTATTTTCCACGCTATGGGCTTACTGTACGGCTGTGAAAACAACTACTAGTTTCACACCATTTCATCTAGTCCATAGCGTGGAGGCCACTCTTCCCATCAAATGCGAAATTCCCACCTTATGCACCACAATTGAGCTATTACCCGACACTTCCCCAATGGAGCAGCGCTTGCTGAACTTAGAGTCCCTGGATGAAGATCATCGATCCTCATTACAGAACAATGAGGCAGCTAAAAAACAATCAAAGGCCACCTTTGATTGACATGTCAACCTTCGCTCATTCCACAAAGGTGACCTCATCCTTGCTTATGATATCGCTCACGATACCTTCGGTCATGGAAAATTCGAGTCACTATGGCATGGCCCCTACATCATCCAACATTGCCTCACCAAAGGCACATACATCCTAGCCTCTCCTGAAGGCCTCTCTCTTAAAGAACCCGTCAACAGGTTATACTTAAAGAAATTTTATGCTTAAATGTAGGCATGCTACTTTGGGTTATTTCTTTTATAGTGTTTTTTCTTTTGTCCATCCCTCACATCTAAACTATCACTTGTGCTATTGATAGATGCTTCCTCCACCAACCTACCACATCGGTTACGTCGACGACGCCAGTTGTTGGACACAAAATCTTGCTTCGGCCGCTTGGGCTCTCTACACCCCCTCACATGAAATGCTCCATTTGATTGGCATATGTTTGGGTTCAGCGACCAACAACCAAGTCGAATACACTGCCATCATTGGCCTCCTGGCCGATGCCCAGCATCATCATATTCGTCACCTTAGCGTCTTTCTCGACTCTCAACTAGTAGTTCTCTAGCTCAACAATGTGTACCACGTACATGATCCTTGCCTCTTTTGCAAATACCTGCAGGTTAGACTTTTATCTCGACATTTTGATTCCATTACATTTACACATATTCCAAGACAATTGAATCAAATTACAGATAACTTAGGTAATATTGTGTTAGACTGGCAAATATCACATCAAGATACCTCTACACATACATAAACATATCAACAACTTGTCACAACATATACGTAGATTAGACATCATCAAACATTAAACAAACATGTAAACATCACATAGATCTCAAAATGTATACTCATGTATATCTAAATGTATACTCATGTATATCTCAAAATGTATACTCATGTACCAATCCTGCTCTCACCAACCAATGGGCATCGTGAAAAATGATCGCCTGCAGCCACATAACACAATCCTAAGTCATCCAAATGGACCATAAACAACATTAAAAAGATAAGTTTTACACCCGTCAACCTTGCCTCCACGGCACGACTGTTTAACCCACATAGACACACACATGCGTGCCTGTTCACTCCATAGGTGCGCACGTATGTACGCCTGTCCACTCCACAGGCACGCACTCAGGCATGCCTGCCCATCCTTCATGCACACACGAGTGTGCTCCTACTCAACATACAGGGGTACCTTCATGCAACCCTGTCACGAACACATGCGCGCATTAAAGCACGCTTGTCCAATACACAGTCACTCACACATGCGCGGTTGTGCAGCCAACAGGCGCGCACATAGTGCGCACCTTTGTCTCCCTTATAGGCGCCCCCATGCGTGCCTCTCTGGTGGTCAGGCACACACTTGTGCACACATACTTCTGGATCACCTACGCACGTGGAGGCCCACACCCATAAAACCCCCTGTACGACCCTCCGTATAGCCCTTGCCCAAAAATGGAAACCCTAATTCTATGCAGGATGATCAGACCACTAACCTGAAGCTCGTTGGTCCTTGATCGGATACCTCGTCCTCCCAAAATCTCCAAATCTCCTCTAAATACTTCTCGTCCAGTCACTATAGCAGTAAGTACAAATGAGGTGGCAATGTGGGCCCTATAGCTATCTATAGGCCTTTTCGCCAAACTTCCACTCACCATTCTGGGAGCTCCGAGTGCCCATTTCTCGATCCGTATTTAGCCACGAGATCAACATCCTGTCATCTACATCGCGATAGTCCCTGGGCCTCTTTTCATCCTGAGCCCCTAGGACGCCATTTTTTTTCATACCCCGACCAGGTACGCATGCTCATATTTAAAAATTATCAAATACATGCTCGTATGTTCGATTCTCTTCAGATATTGTTCACATCGGTTATTTGAGTTTCATGTGTACAGGTACTTGGTCATCATACATCAACGCAACCCCTTCAGGTATACACTCAGCACTAGCATGTAGTCTTTCCCTCTGAATCTCACTTGCATCTCTAGTCACACCCTCTGACATGTGCCTCAAGGATCCCCCTCTCTGGGTCTGCAGTACCAACACCTCCATTTGCATCTTTGGTACTATCACCCAGTAGCACTCTTACCCACATGAGTTGTCCCATTCATAAGCACCATTTTTCACATTGACACTCATGTCGTTTTTCAACCCTTTAGGGATGGGAGTCCCAATAGTCTTACATTATGTCGTGAATTAGCCACATACTCAGTCTCCTCATTTTGCTAGCTTTCCCACCAGACTCCCAGATTCTCTCCTTAAGGTTCTATTTTTTGACTGCCCCTCCGCAGTATCATGAACCCTCCATTTCATCCACAATCAGTTTTCCCATCTGCAAATTTCCCTTCATTTCACCTACCTCATACAGAAACCCACCCATGGGGCCCCCACCCCCCACCAGTTCTCCGAGAAAATTGTGCCCTACCCAGGCCAACCATGTTACATTGGGGCACCCATTTCTGTATTTGTACACTTATCAAAAATTATTTTCTATTTGTTGTACAAACGCCTTTATTTCCAGCATTTACATTACCTTTTTGTCGTCACCTTTGGCGACCTTCTTCCCTTTTTGGAAAACGCAACCCATGTTTCCCTTGGTTGGGGCACTCTTTATCATCTACCTTTATTGAAATCATCCATATCCTCTGAGTATCCCACAGATCACTTACCTCTACCCTCTGAATTTGTTCACTTTGTCCCACCTCTGGCACAACTTATCCCACGTCTTGTTGTCCCCCTGACACTCGACTTAGTTGAACGGTTGTGGCCACTTATACTTCACATATACCCCCAACCAAGGGCAGTCTTGAGTCTCCATACATCTTGACTTTGACCATGTACCTCCTCTAATTTCTAACCTCACCTTGTATATTTCATGAAGCCCTTTGCTTCTGGGAGTCGCGTCCCCCTTTTGTTGACATCGACACAGTTTTTCCAGAAGGGTGACAGTATCTTGATTCTCATTACCTATCCAATGAGATATCTCGAACGACACAAGGAGAACCACAATTGATCCCTGCTGTCATTGACCCCCATAACATTCGACGTCAACACTTTCGCATGTTACGGTGGGTCTTACTTTGCGACTATTGCAGTTATTTCTTATATTCACCGAAGACCTCTAAACTTGGTTGGGTTATCGATGCCTACAAAATCCATGATACTTCTTACAGATATCGTTGCCTACTGTTCAAAGTATGTTGCTCCGCATAATTGTCTTTTTCCTTTATCATTATCGCCCCTGAGGGTGCTACAGTTGTTTACATCAACACTTCATTCCTTTTTTTGAGTTACATGACACAAGCATGGGGCATGCCTGCCTCGTTGGTACACAGTTTATTTATACACACCTTATGGAAGGTCGGGTTCTATAGGTTCCTTTCTCCCTCCAATGGGTAGCTCTGGACAATCCCACTATCACTCTCTCTTACAACAACACTCTCAGTAGAAGAAACATTGATGGATTTTGGCTATACGTATGCTCCTAACCTCCCCCATTAGGGGGCATCTGTTATCACTAAAATTTCGTTCGCAAATGGTTACAGGAATTCAACATCACCAAACAATTATGAGGTCACCCATGGACCAAAAATATCAGAAAAGAATTCCCAAAGGGTCAAAACTATACAACTAGTGCAAAAATTAAAGGGCGCTATGAAGATAAAGGGCACACGCGCAAAACAAAAACGCAAGATTCACGCACATGTGCACGATGCACGATTGTTGTCGCAAAAACCCACGCACCTGAGAAATGACGCATTTATGAGAGTGGTTGGCCTCCCACCCACTTTTGGTTCATCTTCCAAGTTGATTTGACACTCAAATATGGACTGGATTCGACTGGGTGGCTGGTCAAAGACCTAGAAATGCCCTACTTAGCCTCTTTACACACTACAAACTAGTTGGACAATACCTCAAAGGAATGCTATAAAAAGGCCATGGATACACTTCATTTTTCAAGGAATTCATAGAAAAGTTATGTTGCCATTATTCTCTTGAGGAATCCTCTATCCCTACCAAGAGTATATTGGCATCATTGCATTGGGCAATCCATCTCACCCCTTGAGTGGATTAGCAAAGAATTCTTTCACCATTTTCATTTTCATTTTCAAAGTTGTAAGAAGAGCTTATTTGTGGGGGTC
This sequence comes from Picea engelmannii, assembly GCA_009831015.1. NCBI lineage: Eukaryota > Viridiplantae > Streptophyta > Pinopsida > Pinales > Pinaceae > Picea > Picea engelmannii. Next base: position 629,450 of record ML791168.1, read on the forward strand.
CAAGATCCCTCCCTTGGAGGAAGAAGGGACTCATAGTCCTCTTTCTTCTCGGTGTTTTCTTTCACTAATATCAGCCTTATCATTGGTGACATGGGTCTCATTGTTTCTTTTGTCCTTATGTCCCTATGTTCATTAATTTAGTTGTTGTTTTATTTCTTAGTTTAATTCTTAGTTGTTCTTTTATATTTCTTTCTCTAACCCTTTTCCTTACAGTTGTCCTGCTTAGAAAACCCAACTAAGCTTGCAAGTACCTCTATTTTGCTCACTAAGGTGACRAAAGAGGCGCAACAGATTACAGGAATTTCGTTCGCAAATGGTTATGGGAATTCAGCATCGCCAAACAGTTATGAGGTCACCCATGGACCAAAAATATCACAAAAACATTCCCAAAGGGTCAAAACTATACAACTAGTGCAAAAATTAAAGGGCGCTATGAAGATACAGGGTGCGCACGCACATGCGCAAAATAGAAACACAAGATTTGCACACATGCGCATGATGCGTGACTGTTGTCACAAAAAGACGTGCACCTGAGAAATGTGCATTTATGAGAGTGGTTGGCCTCCCACCCACTTTTGGTTCAGCTTCCAAGTTGATTTGAGACTCAAATCTGGACTGGATTCGACTGGGTGGCTAGTCAAAGACCTAGAAATGCCCTAATTAGCCTCTTTACACACTACAAACTAGTTGGACAATACCTCAAAGGAATGCTATAAAAAGGCCATGGATACACTTCATTTTTCAAGGAATTCATAGCAAAGTTATGYTGCCATTATTCTCTTGAGGAATCCTCTATCCCTACCAAGAGTATATTGGCATCATTGCATTGGGCAATCCATCTCACCCCTTGAGTGGATTAGCAAAGAATTCTTTCACCATTTTCATTTTCATTTTCAAAGTTGTAAGAAGAGCTTATTTGTAGGGGTCCAAGATCCCTCCCTTGGAGGGAGAAGAGACTCATAGTCCTCTTTCTTCTCGATGTTTTCTTTCACTAATATCAGCCTTATCATTGGTGACATGGGTCTCATTGTTTCTTTTGTCCTTATGTCCTTATGTTCATTAATTTAGTTGTTTTTTATTTCTTAGTTTAATTCTTAGTTGTTCTTTTATATTTCTTTCTCTAACCCTTTTCCTTACAGTTGTCCTACTTAGAAAACCCAACTAAGCTTGCAAGCACCTCTATTTTTCTCACTAAGGTGACGAAAGAGGCGCAATAGATTACATGAATTTCATCCGCAAATGGTTACAAGAATTCAGCATCGCCAAACAGTTATGAGGTCACCCATGGACCAAAAATATCAGAAAAGCATTCCCAAAGGGTCAAAACTATACAACTAGTGCAAAAATTAAAGGGCGCTATGAAGATACAGGGCACGCACGCACATGCGCAAAACAGAAACGCAAGATTCGTGCACATGCGCACGATGCACGATTGTTGTCGCAAAAGGCCATGCACCTAAGAAACAATGCATTTATGAGAGTGGTCGGCCTCCCACCCACTTCTGGTTCAGCTTCCAAGTTTATTTGACACTCAAATCTGGACTGGATTCAACTGGGTGGCTGGTCAAAGACCTGGAAATGCCCTAATTAGCCTCTTTACACACTACAAACTAGTTGGACAATACCTCAAAGGAATGCTATAAAAAGACCATGGATACACTTCATTTTTCAAGGAATTCATAGCAAAGTTATGCTGCCATTATTCTCTTGAGGAATCCTCTATCCCTACCAAGAGTATATTGGCATCATTGCATTGGGCAATCCATCTCACCCCTTGAGTGGATTAGCAAGGAATTCTTTCACCATTTTCATTTTCATTTTCAAAGTTGTAAGAAGAGCTTATTTGTGGGGGTCCAAGAGCCCTCCCTTGGAGGAAGAAGGGAATCATAGTCCTCTTTCTTCTCGATGTTTTCTTTCACTAATATCAGCCTTATCATTGGTGACATGGGTCTCATTGTTTCTTTTGTCCTTATGTCCCTATGTTTCTTTTGTCCTTATGTCCCTATGTTCATTAATTTAGTTGTTGTTTTATTTCTTAGTTTATTTCTTAGTTGTTCTTTTATATTTCTTTCTCTAACCCTTTTCCTTACAGTTGTCCTGCTTAGGAAACCCAACTAAGCTTGCAAGCACCTATATTTTTCTCACTGAGGTGATGAAAGAGGCGCAACAGGGGGAAATCTCCTTCTTTCTTGGTCTACAGATTCATCTGATCATAAAGATGAATTTCCATTTCTCAAAGTAAATATCTCAAGGTAATCTTGAAAAATTTTGGCATGGAAAACTCTTCACTAGTAAGCACTCCTATGACTACTAGTTGCAAACTCAACAAAAGTGATGATGCTATAGAAATAAATAAAACCATGTACAAGTATATGATAGGTAGTTTACTCTATATCATAGCTTCAAGGCATGGCATCATGCAAGCAGTAGGTTTGGTAGTCAGGTTTCAATCCAATCCTAAGGAAGATCATGTCCTTGCAGTCAAAAGAATATTTAGATAATTGCAAGGCATTGTCAATTATGGTGTGTGATATCCAAAATACATAGACCTCATTCTCAGATCTTATACATATGCAATATGGGCAGGGAGTATTGATGATAGAAAAATCACTAGTGGAGCTACATTCTTCTTTGACAGTTTTTTAGTGTCCTGGTTAAGCAAGAAACAAACTTCCATTTCCATTTCTACAGCTAAAGGCGAGTATAAAGCTGCAACATCCTGCTATACTCAGGTATTGTGAATAATAAACAATCTCAAGGATATTCAAGTTCCTTGTCATCAACCTGTCACCATCATGTGTGACAATACAAGCACTATCAATATCTCTAAAAACCTTGTTCAACACTCTAAGACTAAGCATATACCAATCAAATATCATTTTCTCATACAACATGTTCAGGATCAGGTGGTCAAATTAAAGTATGTTCCTTCCAAAGTGCAAATTGTAGATATTTTTACTAAGTCATTACCAAGAGAATCCTTTGAGTATCTTAGACATAGGTTGGGTGTGATCTCATCTTCCCTTATTCAGTAACGAACATAAGTTCACTACTTCTATAGGTTCCCCATTTGATGTTGTATCAAGGCCAAGTGATGTTATTGTTAATATCTACATTAATCATAAAAAGAAGTTTGGTTTTGTAGAGATGCGCACAGTAGAAGATTGTAAAGGTTCTCGATGGTATTTTGTTTGAGGGTGGTTCTGTGCACGTAAAGATTCCAGGAGCATGTTTTAGCACAGGATTCCATAGGAACTTCTTCCCAGGGGGAGAATATAGAGAGTCTCTCTTTGTCATTGTTTTTAAAGGGGGAGAGTAACAAACAAAAATTAAAAAACCCGGATGTTGATAAGTATTGAAAGGGGGAGCTTGGTGTGCACATTAAGAGGGGCAACAACTTAGAATAAAATCCATTGATTTGGAATTCACCTTTCAAAATAGAGAAGAAGGCTCTTTTGGTTTCCATCAATGACAAAGGGGGAGTTTGTTGCATGTATGTTGTCATTGATGTCAAAGTGGTCATGGACATGGTCAGTTGTAGCGCAATAATATACAATATGACACAAAGTATGGCACATATACAGAGGAAGTCATGAAAGGATGAAAATAGAAGTGTGCAGAAGGATCGAATGACAAAAGAATAAATGGTGCAAAAGAAGATCAATGGCTAGGAATTTATCGCATATATGATCGGTCAATGAAGAAACTCTTAGTGATAATAGATAATTGCAGCTGAATCGACAGGTGGATGACCCAAGAAGCAGTTCAGAAGTGAAATACGATGGAGAAAAATGCAACGGAGTACACTGCGATAGATTTCTCTGTCAGCAATTGCGAAGTGGAGTGACGGATGTTGGTGTTGCAGCACGACAATGTATGGGAAACGACTACATGGTGCCTTGAGCTAGTGTGACGACCGATGCAATGGAGTGTGACAAGACAAATCCGGTGTGACAAGCGATGGATTAGACTACAACGAAATGAGTGGAAGTTCAACAGTCAAGTGAGCGAGTCACCATGGAGCACTCACATCTTGGTGGGGAGACTTGGTGAGAACACTACAAGGAAAGTGAAACAAATAATCGAGTGGACTACGATGGAACCGATGGAAGTGAAACAGCCAAGTGGGTGAGTCACTAGGGCATGCTCAGAGTCTGGAGGGGCGACTTGGTGAGTGCACTATAGGGAAAGTGAGAAAAGATAAATACTTGTGACTTGAGTCTTGCACTCCTATTCTATCTATGCATTGGGTCCTATGTAAACTAGAATGTGGATTTTTGCATTAATTTGAGGAGATGCTTTGATAAGACTATATTATGTTGTTGGAGATGAGTTGGAACACATTTGTTGGAAGATTTGGTCCATTTGATTTAGTCGAAAAATGATCAGTTGTAAATAGACTTTGATCTGGTCAATATATATCCACAATACAATTGTTATGCGTCCACATACTTAATTTAGACAAAAGTGTGTCCACATATAACTAACTAGACCTTGATTTGGTCGAGATATGTCCACAATACAATTGTTATGTGTCCACATACTTAATTTACACAGAAGTGTGTCCACATATAACTAGTTGAACTTTTATCTGGTCAAGATATGTCCAAAATATAATTGTTACACGTCTACATACAATGTCGAACTCAAGAAAAGATAATATAAATAAGGATGTGCATTGATAGAAAAAAAAATGAGTTGATGGGAAGAGAGGGAAAAGGTCCTATAATTGTTCAAAGGAATATCAAAACATTTTTTAATTAAAAAAAAAGGAGCCTTGAGAAAGTTTTATATGTGTAAGGAATTTTTCACTAGAGAAAAATGAATACAGGGAGGCAGAGTGGTGTGGGTGAGAGGACTGGTGTCCTCAATCTACAGGTTGGTGTCCTCATCATTTGTAACAGGTTGGTGTCTGAGAGGACTAGTGTCCTCATCATTTGTAACAGGTTGGTGCCTGATAGGATTGGTCTCCTTATTGTTTGTGACAGGTAGGTGCCTCTCGAGCTGAAACATTATAAATTGTAAGCTGGTGTTTGCAAAAGAACATAAAGAAATATGTTTTGTGGTTTTCTCTCACATTGGGTTTCCACGTAAAAATTCAGGTGTACTATATTTTTTTTGTTTTTTTAATTTATGCATGCATTGGTGATTAAATAATCACTTCAAAATAATATTAAAGCATTAAAATAAAAGAAAATTGATAAAATTGATGTAATGTTGATTCACCCCCCCTCTCAGTATTATAGTGAGTCTCATCATGAGGCACACTCCTGGTGATGATTCCAAGGAAGGCATGCACTCTTATTGATGATTCCAATGTATGCATGCAAGACTATACTTCACTTAGTGTAATTGAAGCATGACTCAAGAAGAGGAGTGCCTTTGTCTAGGGGAGGAATATTCCCATCTGGGGGAGAATATATTGGACCAAGTGAGTATAAAGTGTGCCCTCATACATGGACTATAGAACATAGGGAAAGTGGTGTACTAGGTACATGTTTGTGTATACTCTAGTACCCCTCTTGAGAAGGTCCTCTATGTGCCCTTAGTGTGGAAAATATAACTGTAACACCTTTGCAAAGCTCAAATAGAAGAAAGAGATTTTCCCTTACAAAGCTCAAATAGAAAAAAAACTATATCAAAATAAAAATAAAAATCTGTTTTAAATAAAAAAAATTGTAACATTTTTTGAAATTGTAAATGTTAGATAATAATCTTAAAAAACATTAAATCTAAATTCTATTATCAAACTAAATCTATTGACCAAAATAGTGTTGAAACTTTGTAGAACTTACAACTTTTGGGGGCTTAGATAATGTAGAGTGAATATAATCTTATAGGAGAAATTTGACTAAACCAAAGTATGTTTTCCATTTGTATTTATTATTTAGTTAATTATGCTTATTACTAAGAAAAACATCACCTTCTTTAAAATCTATTGTTGATCCAAATATAAACTCCTTCCATTTAATAACATTTTAATAACATTTTGTATTTAAGAAACTTTTAACCTAAAATCTTTTAATTTATGTGAACATAAATTAATAAAAACATTGAAATGCCATTTTTTGTTTAATGGATAATGATGAACATCATACATTTTTTTGTTTAATGGATAAAGATGAACATCAAATTTTAGTAGTTATCTATAAGATCATAATATTTGTTGTTGCACTATGTAATCATGACATAGAGTATATTTTAAGATATGTCCATTTACCCCTTAAAACCATGGGCATTGTTGTCATTGTCATTGATACCATGTAATTCGTCTCTATACTTTGAGGTGGATTTTAAAAGAATTTGCAATTTAATTAAATTGGAAGTAAACTTTAGAACCTCACGAAATGTTACCACGTTGGAAACTTTGAAGTTGTAGCCACTCTATTATGTCGAGACATACAATGCACCTTAAACTCTTTGAACCAAACCATAAGTGTCCACGTCAATAAATTCCAAACTCAATAAATTATGAATGAAGTTGCATTTAATTGGAGAAGTAGAAGTAAAGCCTACCCTTTCAACATATAGTAAATTTTTTTCTAATTTGTAAGAGTCCATTTATATTAATATTGTGGAGAATTTACTTAACAACATTTGCAAATTCATAATTTTCAATATGGCCTTATGTTCTTAGATGAAGGAAGTTGTACATAGAGCGTTACAAATTGTTATTCTAATAATTCCATATAACTATAAGCATTTGTCCCATAAGCTAAAA
>ML791168.1:644246-677760 GCA_009831015.1 Picea engelmannii
AGAATAAGAAGTTGGCCCCAACAAATATTAAAGAGGCCCAGAAATATAATAAAGGTGGGTTTACCCACCCAGTTGGAGAAGTCGGCCCTGCCAGTGAAGAGACACTTCACACGTGCTAGTCTAATATAAATAAGGAGGCTAGCGCCTCACTTAGACACACAACTCAATTGCTCATTGAGAGACAAGTTTCAGATCTGTTGCTGGAGAAGAAGGAGAGAGAGAGTGGCGCATATCTGGGAGAGGAATTTATGTATTAGTTTAAGAGATCTCTTGGCATTGTATTGGCTATCTATATTAAGGAAGTTTTGTTGGGTTTTCTTCCCCTAGAGGGTTTCCCAGGATAAACGTTGTGTCTCTTGTGATTGTGTATTTCTCAGTGATCTTGGATTATGTTATTGTTATCTAATGAAATGAAAACATCTATAATAATGGCTTAAACATTAACACTTAGAACTTAGGATAAAATAATTATCCATACTTATACTTTAAGGAATATTAATATAATATTCCTTTTTGGCTTAAGCTCCCTAGCTTAGCCCCTTATCCTTAAAATTTTATCCCTCCCATTCCCTAACTAGTGGAGTTTAGTCCCCCGTACTCTTTTATCGTGGTCGGTCTACACTCAACGATGTATTATATTAATGATTAGACATATACAAAAATGTTAAATTTTAAGCTATTATTAGGTTTCTTTTCAATTTACTAGATAACCATAGCATATATAGGATAACTGAGAGAAACACAATCACAAGAGTACACAAGCATTTATCCTGGGAAACCCTCAAGGGGAAGAAAACCCAGCAAAACTTCTTTAATATAGATTCAATAACCAAGTGCAGTGCCAAAATAACTCTCTATCTACGAGAGACAAACTATCATGATACTAGACTAGAAAAAAATCAAAGAACCATAGCCAATCCAATGCTAAGACAATAAACCAAACACTAGAGAATATCCTCTCCAAGCAATGCGCCTCTCTCTCTTAATTCTTTTGGCAACTAATACCTGCAGCTTCCTTCAATACTTGCACACTAGATGAGTGAGCTAAGTAAGTGAACAAATGAGGCATTGGCTTCCTTTATTTATACAAACTTGAAAGTGTTGAAAGGAGGTGTCTCTTCACTGGCAGGGCCGACTTATCTTTATGGGTAGTTAGAACTACTTTAATTTTCCTGGGGGGCGACTTCTTAATTTGCATATTACATTTAGGATTTAATCCGCAAAAGGGGATAAGAATATTCTTTGCAACTACACAATATTTCAACACTCCCTCTTAACAAGAAGGATATTCTTTATATTTTGATAGGTCACTGGATGTCATCATCAACTGAGCAATATCACCTGGGCAATATCATCAACTGGATAATCATCATCAACTAGACAACAACATCAACTGGATAATATCATCAACTAGGCAACATCATCAACTGGGTAACAACATCAACTGGATAACAGGAGGCATCAATATAATCCACTTGGTCATCTGGCATCATGATCACTGATTGGTTCTCCATGAATCCATATTAAAGAAGTTTTGTTCTCTTTATCTCCATGCATAAGATACTCTTTCTTTCTTTCATCTTCACACAAAAGATACTCTTTCTTATCTTCACACATAATATATCTTATCTTCACACAAAATATATTCTATGAGTTTTTCCATTCCTTTTATGTTCTCCCTTCTCTTGTAGTCATCTATATCACCCATCCACTAGGGCGAACTACTACCATATCTTCACTCCTAGTCATCCCACATGAACTATAGAAGCTAAGATGCTAGCATGGGCAAGACTAGACTCCCTTTCCATGATCCACGCAGGATCACGACACAAACCTCAAGAGCCAACTAACCATTCCACATGGTCAAGGTTTGTGTTCCAGGCTACTCAATCCTTGGCCAAAGAAGAGTTTCTTCCTGTTGCCCCTTGGAGAAACATCCACACTCCTCTCTATGAGGGTGGTCACACCCCTCTCTACGAGGGTATTCTAGCATGTCCCTAGAGTATCAAAAACTCAACACTTGGACAGAGGCCAACCTTGGAAAATTTCTCATTCCCCTTCTCTACGAAGGTCTCTTCTCTTTCTCCTTCTCTACAAAGGTCTCTTCCTTCTCTATGAAGGTATATTCTCTTTTCCTTCTCTATGAAGGTCTACCTATGGGATTGATCATTTCTTCTCTATGAAGGTCTCTTCCTTCTCTACAAAGGTCTAGCTATGGGATTTGAAAAAATCTCTTGTGGTCCAAAATATTTCCACGGTATAATATCATGCTACTCATCTGTTGGGCACCATTCATCTACAGGATAACTTTCATCTTGATCAAAATATCTCATTACTCATCCACTAAGTAAACTATTCCATGGACCACTACTTTCCTAACTGCACCAAATCACGATCCTCCATTTCGAACTCTGAGACATAGTGAGCTTCTTTAAGTATGTAACATCTGATAATCAGCGTCCTTGAAGTTCTCTTTTGTAATATCCTAGGTGCCTTCTTGAGTTCGAACATTTCTTTCTTTCTAACTTCATACTAGATCAACATTCTCCCTCTGCATCTATAAGAACGATATCTGAGTATCCATCTTTCTCTTCATCTTGAAAATTTTTGTTTTGGATCTTTAGGAGCCTCCTACTCCTATATAAATATTGGATATTGTCTGGTCTTTACTGACTGTCACCATATCATACGTCCTTCTCATGTTGTCTAACTTGTGCAAGTCAAGTCATAAGTTCTTTCTTCCAAGACCTGTAAACTTACTTACAATATGCTTTTTGATATATGTCACTTAGACAATCAGTCAGTAACAATAAGTGGTAATCAAATAAAACTATATCATGATTTCTATCAGAGTAGTACACATATTTTCTTAAGCAAAAATTTGTTCAACCATGTACACATATGAAACCCTAATCATGAATAAGACTTTTGAACTCTTTTTCACTCTAGCTGTGAAATTACCAAATTTTCCCTTACTATCATAGCTAAACACATACCTTTGTCACTCTCATGAGTGATCATACCTGAAATAAATATTTTATTTCTTTCTTTATCCTCTTCTTTGATACTTCCTTCATAAATATGCATAGACACTGAAACAAAACAAGGTTAAGTAACATTCTCACAAAAATCTAACTTGTAATGATAAAGTATTAAAGTAAACAAGATCCTAAAAATAAACGTGAATACTTATCTTTTTGTTTTTTTGTGGGGAGGCTCCGTGGACACCACCATTTTCTATCTTTCTTCATATCAACTATCTTCAACTTAAAGTACATAATCCTCAATTTCTACTAAATATTTATTTGAGGGAGGAGATTCCTCTTCCTCTTCCACATGTGCTTGATGCTTTTTTTTCCCTTTTCCTTGAGGACAGTCATAGGAAAAGTTTCCCAACTTTTGACAGTTGTAGCATATGATCTTTGAAACATCTTACTTCTTATCTGGAACTCTTACAAAGTTATCTTCTTTATTGTTCTTCCTGAAGGAACTTCTTCTGTTCTTTTGAATTGTAAGAGATTTCTCTTCATCAACAATTAATCTCTTATGTTGGTATGCAAGTCTAGATTCTTCATGTGTGAAATCTGCCCATAACTTATCAAACTTGGGTAACTTTCTTATTGCACACACTCCTTATACAAAAGGAATCCAAAATGTTGGAAACCCATATAGGGTTGTGGTTACAAGCTCTTTGTCACTAATGACATCTCCAATATCTGGAAGATGATCTAATTTGAGAAACTCTCTTAAGATAGGATGAGACAGATTCTGAGTTTTCCATCTTCATGTTACGAAGTTGATTTCTTAAGGCAATATTATGGCTAACCTGTTGAGTGCTTCATGCATTTTCCTTTTTTTCTATAGTTCAGATATATGAGGGATCAAGTGATCCTTTACTGAATCTGACACGATTCTCTTTTCTTTCTTTTCATTCTTCTTATGCTTAGTCTTTTTCTCTTCTTCCTCTGGTTCTGGTACACCCATGATAACATGTTCTAGGAGATCATTCTCATCTAGAATCATTTGCAACCTATGATTCCAAGATCTGAAGTTTTTAGATACTGCCAACCTGTCTTCTACCTGCATACTAGTAACTATTCATTCTCGCAGTAGAAACCCTAGCACTATGGGCTATAGAAATAATAGAAAAATCAAATTTCTTGGATCTGAAAACCGAACTCGCCCAAATATGCACTGGACTGAAGTGAGTATGTTGGTGTAGTCAGTTTCTGAAAATTCCAATTTCTGACCCTTGAAACTGGACCTGCGAAATTATGGACTACAACTTTCTGGTTCTCTAGTACTTTTGGTCTTCTGGTACTTTTGGTCTTCTGGTGCTTCTGGTTTTCTAGTACTTCTGGTATCAGTGAAAACTAGGGTCTCACTTTTCGGGAGTTCTATCCACTGAAAAGGTGCGCTGAAGGTGCCAAAGAGTTCCTTGGGCTAGGACACAATTTTCTAGATGACTTTTGGGCTGAAATTCCTCTTCAATAAAAAACCCTAATTTTCTTCTACGACAACAATGACATTTTTCTTTATCTAGTGAAAGATTCTCTCTTCAAATTAGCTCTGAAACCATGTTAAATTTTAAGCTATTATTAGGTTTCTTTTCAATTTACTAGATAACCATAGCATAGATAGGATCACTGAGAAAAACACAATCACAAGAGTACATAAGCATTTATCCTGGGAAACCCTCAAGGGGAAGAAAAGCCAACAAAACTTCTTTAATATAGATTCAATAACCAAGTGCAGTGCCAAAATAAATCTCTCTCTATGAGAGACAAACTATCATGATGCTAGACCATAAGATAATCAAAGAACCATAGTGAATCCAATGCCAAGACAATAAGCCAAACACTAGAGAATATCCTCTACCAATAAACGTGCCTCTCTCTCTCTTGCTTCTTTCGGCAACTGGTAACTGCAACTTCCTTCAATACTTGCGCACTAAATGAGTGAGCTGAGTGAGTGAACAAATGAGGCGTTGTCTTCCTTTATTTATACAAACTAGCAAGCGCTGAAAGGAGGTGTCTCTTCACTGGTAGCACCAAATTCTCTTTCTGGGTAGCTAGAACCACTTTAATTTTTCTAGGGGTTGACTTCTTAATTTGCATATTACATTTAGGATTTAATTCGCAAAAGGGTATAAGAATATTCTTTGTAGTTACACAATATTTTAGCATCTAGGCTCTCTGGACTTTAGCATCTAGGCTTTCTGACCTAATTCAACACATAAGCCTCATAACTTATAATAACTGCCTCACCAATCTATAAAAAAAAACATATACACAAAGGCTCCATGGCCTCAAAATCATGTGCACTTAAGTTTGTTGTGCGTGGTATCCTGGAATGTGCACACTTCATCATTTTAGTGTGCAGTATATGTGTGCACTATACCATGAAAGGTGCATGACAATGATATCAAACAACTCACCAGCTTAAGTACATTTTCATTTATATTTACAATTGGGGTTCGGCCTAGGGTTATTACATTCCCCTCCCCTTATTTATGCATTGTCCTCAATGCAATATATACACATATACAACCAAAATTCAAAAATCCTCAAAAAGATGTGGGTATTATGCCTGCATAGTATCTTCATGCTCCCAAGTTGTGTCCTTAACACTGTACCAGATCCATTGGACCCTTACAAGCTCTATGGCTCGATTATGGATATGTTTGATTTTCTGGTCCATAATGCGTACCGAATGTACTTGGAAAGCGCCTTCTTGCTCCACCTGAATCACATTCCAATAAAAAACATGATTAGCATCAGATATATATTTCTTAAGAAATGATACATGAAATACATTATGAATGGTCATTAATGTAGGCAAGGAAAGCATGTATGCTACATTCCCAATCCTCTAGGATTTCAAATGGCACACAATAGCGATCTAACAACTTTAAACATATTCCCAACTTCAAGGAACTTTTGTTGGCCTTCACTTTCAAGAATACATGGTCCCCACTTTAAATTCTCTGTGAGTTCTTCCCTTATCATCATAGCTTTTCTACCTATCTTGGGAAACCTTTAAATTTTGTTTTATTTTCAACATTTTCTTTTCCATTTCCCTGAGTAATCTGGCCCAACTACTTCTTTATCTGTTGGGTTGTCCAAACTTACCAGTGTGTTGCACATTCTGCCATAAAGTGCCTCAAATGGGCTCATCTTTAGAGATGCTTAGTACCCATTGTTATAAGCAAAATCTATTAAGTGTAGGTACTCTTCCCATTTTCATGGTTTATCCATAACATACATCCTCAACATATCCTCAATCACTTGATTCATCCTCTCTGTTTGTCCATTTGATTCTGGATAATAAGTTGTGCTAAAATTCAAATTTGTTCCAAATCCCTTAAATAATCCCTTCCAAAAATTTCATGTAAATTTTGGATCTCTGTTAGACACAATTATCTTGGGTATACCATGTAATCAAACAATTTCTCTCATATTAACATCGACAATGTTGGTTTCCTTGTGAGTGATCTTTACTAGAATAAAATGGGCATTTTTAGTAAGTTTATCCACCACTACCATGATAGAATCATGTTGCTTGTTTGTTCTGGGCAGTTTGGTGATGAAATCCATTGTTACAAATTCTCATTTCCACACAAGAATGGGTAATGGTTGTAGAAAACCAACTGGGTGTCTATGCTCAGCCTTTACCTTTTGACACTCCAAACATTTGGCAATAAAATCAACAATTTCTTTCTTCATTCCTGGCCAATGATATTTTCTCTTGACGGTTGCAATAGTTTTAAGATAACCTGGGTGCCCAACATAAGGTACATTATGCAGTTCTCTCAATATCATATTTTTCAATTCTTGGAAATTTGGTACATAAATTATTCCCATGTATATGATAATTTCATCATTTTCTAGTTTATAGTCTTCAATTTTCTACTGCAAAATACCTTGTTGTAATTTTGTCACTAACTCCTTATATTGCAAATCTGATTTTACAGCCTCCAAAATTCTATCTTTCAAATCTGATTGGTACATGCTAATGGTTGTAGCATGCAACTCATKCACTCTTCTACTGAGTGCATTAACCACTTTGTTCTATTTCCCTTCAATATGCTTTATATCAAAGTCATATTCACTGAGAAATTCTAACCATCTGCTTTACCTGGCATTTAGAGTTGGTTGATCAAATAAATATTTCARAACATTATGGTTGTTCCTCAGATCAAACATTTTCCCCATGAGGTAGTGCCTCCACTTCCTCAAGGCATGCACTATGGCTTCCAACTCCAAATCATGAGTGGCATAATGCCTTTCATGCTCCTTCAACTTCCTTGATTCATAACATACAACAAACCCATTTTGACCGAGGACTCCACCAAGTCCTTCTTTACATGCATCAGTGCATACAATGAAGTCTTCATTTGGATCTTCAATCCTTAGTATTGGAGCACGTGTTAATAATTGCTTCAAGTGTTGGAAACCCTTTTCACAATCCAATGTCCACTGAAACTTCACACCCTTCTTTTTCAAGGAAGTGATTTCATGTGCAATCTTTGAGAACCCTTCAATAAATCTCCTATAGTAGCGTGCAAGGCCCATGAATGATCTGACCTCTATCACATTCTTTGGCACTAATCATCCTCTAATGTCTTCTATCTTCTCAGGATCCACTGCTATCCCATCCTATGAAATGATATGTCCCAAATAATGAATTTGCTTATGATAAAATGAACACTTCCTCAATTTGGAATACAACTAATGCTCCCTTAATACTTGTAATACCATCCTCAATTTTTTTTCATGCTCTTCCTCTGACTTAGAATATGTAAGAATGTCATCTAAAAATACAATGACAAACTTATCTAAATATTCTCTGAAAATACCATTCATTAAACACATGAAGACAGTTGGTGCATTTGATAACCCAAATGGTACCATTGTGAACTCATAATGACCATACCATGTTCTGAAATAAGTTTTGTTGATGTCTTCTTCTTTAATTCTTACTTGATGATAACATGACCTGAGATCAATCTTGGAGAATATTTTTGCATCTTTCATCCTTCTTGTGCTCACCATCAAATGTAGGAGGTTTGATTTTGTTCATTTCTCCTTGTAGCTCATCCACCCCAGACCTCTTATGATTCTTGAAAGGGGATGGACTTGAGTTGTTGTGCGCTCTCTTATTGGAATCCCTCAGGGAGTGATGGTGATGCCTACTAACACTTCTTGTTCTTCTTTTCTTCAAGAGACTTGTGACTTCCTAATTTTCTTGAGCCACTCTCCTTATCCAATTTATTTTATATTATGTTCAAACTCTACATTAACTTCATGTTGAAGTCCTACTGTTGTTCCTTGGCTCTCATAAGCCTTTTATTATCAACTTTATGGCTTTGGACATCTGTCTGTAATTTTTTAATGGTCTCTATTGTTGGAACACTTTTAAAGTTATAAGCCTGAAGCTTTACCCTATTTCTTTTTACTTTATCTCAAAATCGAACTCCTATAATAAATCATTTTTGTCTTATATCCTTCAGGAGTACACAAGATCTATTGTCAATCCATTTCTCTCATCGATCGAACGATCTCTTTTTACGAATGTTTTGGAGCTGCCTGAATGTTAAGAAGGTCAAGCCTCTAGAGACTGCATCGAAATTTCGAGCTTAAGATTTTCACGCTTCAGGCGTTTCACCATGTAGCAAATCCAAAGTCTCGATATTCGAAAAGTGTTCAAGGGGTGTTAGTCATTATGCATGTATACCTTCCTGAACTTTGACACGTCATTACGAGTAGTGGTATGTCGAAGTGTCCATAAAGTTAATTTACCGACACATGAAACGATAAATACCTAAAAAGAAACTAAGCCCAATTAAAAATCAAGTAGTAGTTTCACGCTTTCGGAGTTCGGGCATTCACAATCTATCATATTATAAATTCATGAAGCCCAAACTCCTAAAATGCCTTAAGCGTTAAGAAGAGTTAATTAAAGATTAAAGACAATTAGAAAATAATTAATCCCTGCACGATTTCATGCTTCAGAGATCATATCTCGAGCTATTATCTAATATCCCGAAGTCTGAAACCCCAAAATACTTAAAGTTAAATAGAATTAATTAACAGGTTAAACACGATTAATTAACGTATTAAACACAATTATCTCACAATTAATTCTTCGCTAAATGATAGTTCAGGGAATTTCAAATCTTGCACATCTAACCTCCCGATCGCGAACCACCAAATAATGGCATTAATAACGTCTTTACTGCAATGTTTTCAATTAAGAGCGCAGATCACCGCCTATATCTTTTCACTAAAGAAAATGTTTTGAATTCTATTTGCGATCTCGCAGAACAACAGGTTTTAACAAGCTAAGAAATATATGCATTTCCTTGTAACAAGTAATACAATTCTGAGCTTGTAATATCATGGCGCCGCGAAAAATGGTTAAAGAAGATGGTGAGAATGTGAACCCGAACTCAGACGTCCTCTCGAATACTTCACCAAGAGCTATGAAACAAATGAAACAACATAACTTTATGGGTTAGTAGTGCAGTTAGTAAGCAAATGCATCCAATGTGTCGAACACAGGAATGCCAACACATCTGGAAACAAATAAGACAACCTGCACCTACTATTTCCATGAGTCATGATCAGATGTCAGTTATATCCGAGTTGGAGGATATGAAGAAGAAACATCCCTACCTGCAGTCGAAGAGACAGAGTAAATGATTATGGAACTTTTCAGTTTACTTATTGTAATATTTATCATTTTAGGTTATGAGAAGTCTGACCGTTTTAGGTTGAGACCATTTTGTATAAATAACTAAATCAAAGACTTATTCCAGGCTGCTTCTTGTCAGATGTAATAAATAAAAACCTCCCTTTTGTGAGAATTAATACAAGTACAGATAGGGATTCCAACCTTTGTGCAGTTTGAGTTATGTGTTTCTCTTGTATCTCGTATTTCTAGCTTTTCTTTGTGTCATTCCTTGATAAGTGAGTGGTTTCAATTTAGTAGTAGTACTACTGTAGTCACATTTTATCGGTCGTTTGATAAGAAAACAATTTTTCCTCTGTATTTGCTATAAGTGAATACAAGACCTGCGAGCTACTTGGATTACTGTATCTTATATCCTTTCAAGGGTGCATTATTTATTTTCTTCTACTGTGAACAAGGTAAGATTCATCTTTTGTTGATGCCTCATTTTGTTTAACAGTTTTGTAAGTTTCTCCCACATAATTTGATTTTATAAATCGACTCGGACGAAAAAAGACGGTGTCTATCCTGTTTTGTCATTAATTTCATTTGAGAATTAATTCTTATATAAATAACGGAAGAAAAAACACCTTTCAAAATGTTTTTTTATATTTATGATGCCTGACATTATTCTTTAAGCCTTAGGTTTAATCTCAGGAACAATATCTTTTTGGCATCGTTACTGAGGACGGAGAAATGAAGTTATTTTTCCCTGGGAAAACGACATGGTAAGTTTCTATCTTTGATAGTGAACAAAGATTGAATACATAAGTAAGGCTAATTTTTATCTTTCACTTAGAAACTCCCTGGTTTGAAGACTCCACTTGATTCACTAGCGACTCCATTGTTTCCAAGATGTCAATTTCTTTCACTGTTTGAATTGCTGCAAGGTTTGCTCCTTTGGAATTTACAAATATTTCTGGTTTTCCAAATACCATTCTAGACCTCAAAGTTTGGGAAGAACAACTTCCTAGATTTAGAGAGGATAAAGATGATAATCATGCTCAAAATTTGTTTGAATTTCATAATCTCATGCATCAATTAGGTATTCATCAAGAATATATTTTGATGAAATTGTTCATGTTTAGTCTAGGAGGAGATACTCGACTTTGGTACAAATATCTACTCCCTTCCAACATTTCATCATTAAAAGAATTCCATGCAGCTTTTCATAAATATTGCAAAAGAATGTACTCATCAGAGTTCATTTTTGAAGACTGTTGCAATTTAGATTTCATAGAACAAGATTGTAAAGAAAATCAGTTTGCTAATGAAAAATCAGAACATGATAACAATTGTGGTCAAGTATACGAAGAAGAATTTACAGGAAAACAAGATCTCCTTCAAACAGATTAGGAAAATTTATATGAAGAAGACTTTGAAGTAAATCAAGAAGAGGTTTTTCGCAGCAGTAAGAATGAAGACAACAACATTGCAAATGAAGAAATCCTTGCAGAACCTTCAATCTTTCAAGCAGATCAAGTCCAGATTCATTGTAGAAATAAAGATGAAAATGCATTTTCTAATAAAGAACTAGATTCAAATACATGCATACATGATTCTACCTTGAGTTCCTCTTCCCCAAAAAACGATTTTCAGGATGATTTTGGTAGCATTGATAGTACTGAAGATAATTTGATTGAAAAAATCGATGACAGAATTGTTGATCTAGATCTTTGCGAAGGCCCGTGGTTTATTGAATACCATTCACAACTAGCTTTTGAAGAGGATGATCTTGGTAATGATACTGACAATGGAAACAATACTCAATGTGCATTTATCATTGTATCAAATGCTCATAGTAATTACTGCCATGATCAAACCATTGTTCTAAATGTTGATTTTGACCAAGCTGCTATTATTCAGTCATCATTACTAGATTATCAAGAAATGGAAGTTTTTGAAAGTCAAAGTTTAGAAATTTTATATAATCATCTTGTCTACGATGATTATCCAGACGATGAATGAAAGCAAAGTTCTTTCCCAACATGCATGGAAACATACAATAGTTCTCCTTTGTTTGATAACTATGATGAATGTGATCTTGAAGTTGATGAGCAACAAATTATTTCTCTTCCTCCGGAGAGTTATGTTCAGCAGGAAAATTATCAGTTGCACTGTGAAAGCAGTCAACATGAATATGACAGTGATGAAGAATATTCTTGGACCAATGATGAAGGAAATAAGGAGGGGTTACTGGAGCAACTGATCTCCCCTTCCTATTTAACAACTGATGAGCAACAAACTAGTGAGCCTCAATATGGATTTCTCGAGCTAGAAAAAGAAAAGATCATCTGCAAAGAAAATAGGTATTCCATACAACTTGACCAGCAGGAAAAGGTATCAGTTGACTTTGAGAATTTTATATCTTTATCTTTTCATGATCCAATAGTTGTTTGGTTAGAGTATTTTCCTCAAGAGGTCCAAAATGTTGCAACATTTTGTGTGCAACCAAACTTCAGCAGTAAGCGCGAGCTACCTATTTATTCTTTGCTACAAAAAAATTATTATCTTTTCATTCCTTCATTTAGCAGCAAGCAAGGTATGTTAAACAACCCATTGTTTGCATGGCTCCATTGGAAATTTCATATTACTTGATCAATGGAATTTCACCTAATTAATGTAGGGCCATTGTATATAAATAAGTCGTCCAAAATAATAATAATAATAATAATAAATAAGCTTGAAAGAAGTCTGAACCAATTACACCAACTTGTGTAGGATTAGGAGTTTTGCTGATTCAAATCCTTCAAAACTATGATTGGGTCATTTTTTACCTATCCCCAAGTTCTTATCCACTTCAGATTTTCTTTCTCCTTTCTTATTTTCTTTAGTCTTCATGGATACAAAGAAAAGAACTTCACCTTGACTTTGAAAACTCAGAAACATATCTTCAAAATAATATTAGGCGAAGATCTATTTTCCCTTTCATTTTAATTGAAGGAAAATATGTTTAGGCTAATCCTAATAACTTTAACTCTCTTATCTGGTTTAAACTGATTAGTTCACTCAAGGTTGATCCCTGAAGTTCAAAATCCCCTATAAAATCTCCTCTATGGATGAAGGTGTATTGAAGATTGGAAGAAAATTAGTCTCAGAGTATACTTAAAAATTTATGACGGACCTTTCTTTTAATATTTTAAGAAGATATCATCCCTTGTATGTTACATACATATTGATGGCCCCCACTTCATGTATTGAAATATAAGACAGATGGTGAAGGGAAATTCATAAAATGATTGCCCCCATTTAGTCCAAGACAAATGGTGAAAGGAAATTCAAAAAATCGATTGCCCCCATTTTGTTCAAAAAAGAGATGATGAAAGGAAATTTACTAAATGATTGCCCTCATCTCAGTATTTAAATGCAAAATTACTAACCAAAATGGTGAAAGGAAATTCAATGGGAGAAGTACATAACTTCACCGGGGTACTGAACAGGCTCATTGGCAGTGAAGGAATGTCTATGATATTTGTGTGGCCATCATAGGTACCTGCATGATATACTCTGACATCTAATTCTTTTTCAATTAGATTTACATTATGAACCAACAGGGGATCCCAATAAAATATGACATGTATACTTAACCTTGACGTGAATGAAATCGATCAAATCTTGATATTTCGGCTAAAGTTACTTTGATTATCTTAAGAAAATCCAAATATGGTTTTAAGAAAGAGAAATTTCAAACAACCTAACTGAAGGTCATGATTGGATGTGTTTTAAAGTTCTTTTTAAGTTTCGATTGAAACTATTTTTCTCAATATGATCCTTTTCCGAATGTGTTCCACATAAATGCAATAATGACTCCATTAACCCAATAAAGGCACTTGGTCTACAGTTCTTCCACACCTCGCAGGGAGACGCGATCCCCAAATGGAGCCTATGTTGGAACACTTTTAAAGTTATAAGCCTTAAGTTTTACCCTATTTCTTTTTACTTTATCTCAAAATCGAACTCCCATAATAAATCTTTTTTGTCTTTTGTCCTTAAGGAGTACACAAGATCTATCGTCGATCTAGTTCTCTCATTGATCAAACAATCCTTTTTTCCAAATGTTTTGGAACTACCTAAATGTTAAGAAGTTCAAGCCTCTAGAGACTGCTTCGAAGTTTTGAGCTTCGGATTTTCGCAACTCCAAAATCTCAATATTTGAAAAGTGTTCAAGGGGTCTTAGTCATCATACACGTATACCTTCCTGAACTTTGACACATCATTACGAGTAGTGGCCTGTCGAAGCGTCCATAAAGTTAATTTTCCGACACATGAAACAATAAATACCTAAAAAGAAACTAAGCCCAATTAAAAATCAAGTAGTAGTTTTGCGCTTTCGGAGTTAGGGCATTCAAAATCAATCATATTATAAATTCACGAAGCCCGAACTCCCGAAATTCCTTAAGCGTTAAGCAGAGTTAATTAAATATTAAAGACAATTAGCAAATAATTAATCCATGCATGATTTCGTGTTTCAGAGATCATATATCGAGCTATTATCTTATATCCCAAAGTCCAAAACCCCGAAATACTTAAATTTAAAAACAATTAATTAATGGATTAAACATGATTAATTAATGAATTAAACATGATTATATCGCAATTAATTCTTCGCTAAATTGTAGTTCAAGGAATTTCAAATCTTTCACATCTAACCTCTCGATCGCGAACCACCAAATAATGGCATTAATAACGGCTCTACTGCAACGTTTTCAAATAAGAGCGCGGATCACCGCCCGATCAGGAACCACCAAATAATGGCATTAATAATGGCTCTACTGCAACGTTTTCAAATAAGAGCATAGAAAATGTTTTGAATTCTATTTGCGATCTCACAGAACATCAGGTTTTAACAAGCTAAGAAATTTACACATTTCCTTGTAACAAGTAATACAGTTTTGAGCTTGTAATATCATGGTGCCACAAAAAATGGTTAAATCAGCTGGTGAGAACGTGAACCCAAACTCAGACATCCTCTCGGATACTTCACCAAGAACTATGAAACAAATGAAACAATAGAACCTTTGGGGTTAGTAGTGCAGTTAGTAAGAAAATACATCAAGTGTGTCGAGCACGGGAATGCTAGCACATCTGGAAACAAATAAGACAACCTGCACCTACTATTTCCATGAGTCATGATCAAATGTCAGTTGTCTCCGAGTTGGAGGATATGAAGAAGAAACATCCCTACCTACAGGCGAAGAGATAGAGTAAATGATTATGGGACCTTTCAGTTTACTTATTGTAATATTTATCATTTTAGTTTATGAGAAGTTTGGTCGTTTCAGGTTGAGACCATTTTGTATAAATATCTAAATCAAAGAATTATTTTAGGCTACTTCTTACCGGATATAATAAATAAAAACTCTCCTTTTGTGAGAATTAATACAAGTGCAGACATGGATTCCAACCTTTGTGTAGTTTGAGTTATGTGTTTCTCTTGTATCTCATATTTCTAGCTTTTCTTTGTGTCATTCATTGATAAGTGAGTGGTTTCAATTTAGTACTACTACTACTATAGTCACATTTGATCGGTCGTTTGATAAGTAATCAGTTTTTCCTCTGTATTTTCTATAAGTAAATACAAGACCTACGAGCTACTTGGATTATTGTATCTTATATCCTTTCAAGGGTGTATTCTTTATTTTCTTCCACTGTGAACAAGGTAAGATTCATCTTTTTTTGATGCCTCATTTTGTTTAACAGTTTTGTAATTTTCTTCCACATCATTTGATTTTATAAATCGACTTAGACGACAAAAGATGGCCTCTGTCATGTTTTGTCATTAATTTCATTTGAGGATTAATTTTTATATAACTAACGGAAGAAAAAGCACATTTCAAAACATTCTTTTATATTTTTTATGCCTGGCATTATTATTTAAGCCTTGGGTTTAATCTCAGGAACAACATCTACCATATTCATGTTTTCATCCATTCCTTCTCAATGTCCATTGGATTTTGTTCCTTCAATGCCCATATGGGCATCCATCCCTCTGATCTCATCTTCCTGGTTGTAAGCTTCATGTGCATCTTCCATTCCTTTGCACTCTGTGTTGATTCTGATTTGATCTAGTTGTTGTTAACTATGAAAAATGTGAAGCCAACAGAACTTTGTCAGGCTAACTATTTCAACAATTTCATGAAAATATGAACCATTCTGGTTCAATAATACATCAAAATTATTTCTTCTGATTTCCTAAAAATCGAATGCCTAGATCAATTTTCTGGGTGAATAATTATATTCTATTGTCCAACACCTTTCCAACGTTTGCTTCCATGCTAAATTTTGAGTCTTGAGAAAACAGTTATGGCCTTTTGAAGTTAGTTGGGTCTTAAAATTTACCCTCCACTATTTATCATGTAACTTCCTCATAAAAGCTTCAATTGATGAACAATTTACAACATTAGAAAGCTCTCTTTGGAATCTTTCATTTGTGTTGCAGAGACAAAGTGTACCTTGAGTGTAATGTACCTTGGTAGACTCTGTTCTTGAGGTTTTTGAGTAGCTAAAAATGCTATTAAAGGCCTAAAAAACTCGCTACAAAAAGATGACCTTCAAACAATATAAAATGTCGCAGAACTTCACTGGTTTTTTGTTGTTGTAGACCATCCAAATGACTTCGCATGTACAAATTTGAACATGTACACCCAATTTAGCATGCACATAACACCATAAGGTAGCGCATGCTCCGCACACCTATAACCAATGTGGATCATCTCTATGTCGCACCAATAACTGGTGCACACTACTTTTGTGTCACGTGCCAATATCCACAGTGCACAATTTTGGTTCATGCACTAATACCTGTTGTGCACAATTTTTGTGTCACGTGCTAATAGTTTGCGTGCATTTCACTCTACGTGTTGCACCATGCCAAAGTTTAGTATGCCCCCACCACACACTAGTACTTCGAGCGCACCATTAATTAAACTGTCGCGCGACAACATACACCTACATTGTCCGCGCACCAACAAGATTCCTATGCGTTTTGTCAATACTGCGCACACTACGCGCATCATTATTATGCGTGCGCACACCCCAAGCGCCAGTATTACACATGCACCACTCAATCTGCACCGCACAATGCTAAATTTAGTGTGCACACTCACGCACCAATATTTTCCACGCATTACCACTCAGCACCACGCAGTGCCAAATTTAAGTGCGCACACTTCCGTGCCAATATTTTCCGTGCATTGCCACTCTGCACCACACTGTGCCAAATTTAAGTGTGCACACCTTCGTGCCAATATTTTCTGTGTATTGCCGCTCTGCACTGCTCAACGCTAAATTTAAGTGTACAAACCCGCATGCCAATATTTTCCGCGCATTTCCACTCTGCACCGCGCAATACCAAATTTAAGTGCACACACCCGCGCACCATTATTTTTCACGCATTACCACTCTGCACCGCGCAATGCCAAATTTTAGCGCGCGTAGCTACGCACCCTTATTTTCCACACATCATAAGTTTTTTCACCGCACATCATGCAATTTTAGTGTGCACACCTGCACACATTCATTTTTTATGCGCATCAATTCTTCGTGAATTCCGTTGCAGAAATTGGGACTTTTGCCAAACTTTTTCCCAATTTTTATCATAGACATTTTGCAACTATGAAATTTGTTCAATTTCACCCTGATAACCCTAATTCAACCTTTGCAACAACCAATCGTTGTTGGTTGACATTCCTGGAATGAATTTTTCCCAAACTCAATTCATGAATTCAGAATTTTAATCAACTAATATCGCTCCATCTTTCATGGCTTCCCTGTAACTTCAAATTCGACCAATTCCAGGTCTAAATTTGCTAGAACAGATATTAAATTAAGAATATCTCACTACTTGGCCAGATTTCTCAATTTTCCCATGAATTTAACAACAGAAATTGGGGTTTTTTCCCAATTACACGCAATTGCTTCTAATTTTTACCATGGACGCTCTGTAACTTCAAATTTGGCCACTTCAAAATCTATTCTTTGTGAAATTCCTCTTCAACTCAACTTTCTCAGCCCATCTAGGCTCAGTGTTGAAAACTGGAACTTTAATTCCATATCGTAACATCCCCAACATCCAACTGGGCTATGCCACATAAAAATTTCCGAACAATATACAAATTAAAACATATACACACAAAAACTATTGAGGAACTTTATATATAAAAAATTTAAAACAAAAAAATACACTCTGCAAATGTACAAATTCATACAGAAAAATAATAAACATATACATGCAGCATAGACAGGAAATACCTATAAATATAAAGATGGGTATAAACCACACACAGGAAAAAAATAAAAAAAACCTATAAAAATAAACACAAATAATAATGCAACATGTAATTTAACACACAATTCACACTTGTCTTGGTAAGAATATCACCAACTGCATGCAGATCTTCCAGGAACCTCCCAACCTTAGACCACGTTGCTCATCACTCTCGGTAATGGGTCACCCCCGAGCTGGGACTAAACTCCACCCAGGTAAAGGGATTCCTAACCAGGCTGATGTATCTCAGACAACGGGAAAGAATCGATCACATGTGCTAACAAAAACTAACATCCTACAATCCCTCATTCCCCACATGTTTGTCCCACCTCGGGAAGTGTGCCCCTTCTCTGCTCAACAGTCCTTTGGCTACCCCACTTCCTTTCCGAGCTTCAACAATAGGCCGGATAGGAAGTCTCAGAGCCCTGTAGCTGTTGTTTGGCACCTTTGGGAATCAATTCCCATCAATTATCTCACCTAGAGAGAATTGCTCACAGGCCTGACAACCTGCCTCTTCAGTATCCCACGGGCCTGGCAATCCACTTCTTCAGTCCAGCCCCAAAGATAACTAGGTACATATACAGGTATAGGTACGAGTATAGGTATGGGTACGGGGATAGTGACAGGAAGGTAGCGGAAATAGGTATAGGTATAGGAAGGTATGGAGGACAACTGCATGAGTGAGTGAATGATGATGGAATGAATGGGAAAATGAACTAAGTCCAAACTGTGTGTATGCATGTTCCCAACTTGACACTTGTCATGTTGAGAGCTACTTTAGCCCACTTGTCTCCATCCTTAGAACTTAGGATAAAATAATTGTCCATACTTTATACTTTAAGGAATATTAATATAATATTCATTTTTTGCTTAAGCTCCCTAGCTTAGCCCCTTATCCTTAACTTTTAGTCCCCCATTTCCCTAACTAGTGGAGTTTATTCCCCCATATTCTTTTATCATGGTTGGTCTACACGCAACGATGTATTATATTAATGATAAAACATATACAAAAATAGGCTCACTGGCCTTTAACATCTAGGCTCTCTAACATAATTCAACACATAAGCCTCCTAGCTTGTAATAACTAGCTCACCAACCTATAAAACACAACATATACACAAAATCTTCCTAGCCTCAAAATCACACGCACTTAAGTTTGTTGGGCGCGGTATCCTGACATGTGTACACTCCATCATTTTAGTGTGCAGTACATGTGCACACTATACCATGAAAGGTGCATGCAAAATGATATCGAACAACTCACCAGCTTAAGTATATTTGCATTTACATTTACAATTGGGGTTCAACCTAGGGGTATTACATGCAGCGTGACCATTTTGTAGCATTATATCGACAGAAGGTACCTACAGACGACATTGGGAGAGGGGATGGTCTTTCAAGTCCTTTAATAGAGTGCATCCAAGAGAGAGAACACGGACAAACTAGGCTTTCATGTGACCCTCACACATGTTTGAGTTGCACATAGACTTGCTATGGGCTAACGAAGACCAATAGACATGAGACTTTCATGGAGAAGGTTAGTATCTTAACCATCTCTATGTTCTTCATTGATTATATATATAGTTTTTTGTGTGTTTGTTTCCATATCTAATTATATGATGTTTGTAGTTTCTATGCTTGGATAAAAAACCTTCAATGTCGATAGATTTGTCAGTGCTAGTTTTTACCACTTATGCAGCAGTAGAGGAAACCTTCTCATTTGGTGTACCACATACATAGATATGTGTCACCTTTGATAAATTAGCCATACTACTTTGTTTATTTTTGGGCATCCTCAAATATATTGTTGTTGTGTTTCTACAGGTTGGGGTATCATATGGTGATGAACCATGCCCACCTGGGATGGGAAAATCACCTCCTTCACAAGTATCGTGTGTCAAGTTAAATATTGTTTAAATGTGAAATTTGTTATATTGTTTTGGTTGAATTTTACATTTTTGTACTAATAAAAATATTATAAATATGTATGTGGGTTACTTCATTCATTGCTAGGCCACTTGTACCACCACTATTCCATTCACCGCCACTATTGACATTCCCCCCATCATTTTTTCTCGGATACAAGGCAAGTATAGTCATTGGCCACCATGCCCCGACTCTTAGGATACCACTTTCCACCCCAAGGGTATTATTATCACTCGTACAACCCGTGGGGGTTTATTTAACTCAATGTTTTCTTGATGGAATTGTTTTTTATGTTCTGTCTCTTCATCTACAAACATAAAAATAAAGTGTAATAAGTATATCTGAATTTCTATAAATCTCTTTTGTTGGTTGTATTTCAAATTTTGTTTAATAAGTCATAACAAAACACAGTTGATATTATTAATATAAAAGTTTTTTGTTGTTTCATTAATTATAAAACAAGGGAAGTTAAACAACATAGTTACTTACAAATTGTTCAATTAAACCTTTATACTTCAACATATACTCACGACCCACCTATCAATTCATGGGTTGGCTCCTATTTCTATGTTAGCACCCATTAGAAGACATTCATGGACAAGTGTAAATTAATTATTTAAATATAAAGATTACATTAAACATTCCAAAAATAAATACTCACAAAGTTTGTAATCAACCATTTTATTCCTCCTCATCATATCTTATGTACTGAATGAGTTTTATTTTTCTTTTTCTTTTCTGCAACAAAACAATTGAAAATTAGTATTTCACCCAAAAATTAAATTTGATGTTAATAAATGAATACATACTTTTGATGCATAATTTGGTTGGATAAATTTTCTTATTACACAATTATGTTAATTTCTTTTACCATCTCATTCTAATTTTTTTATTTTTTTTTCCATATACTATTTTTGTCAAAAGCTATCTAAATAAAGGTTAAAAATCATCAAATATAAAAATAAGGCATTTTTTAACAAAATAAAATACTGGTGAGTATAGTAACTTTATATGTGCGTCAACCATATCTATACTCACCGGTGAGTGAACCATATTTATATGCGCCCGATAAAAAAAGGTTTACAAATTGTTGGATAAAAAACGTTTTACAGATTGTTGTATTCTGTGGATGCTTTATTACGCACAGTCTGTTGATCTTTATAAGAAAATGGACACTATTACTGGCATTCATAAAATGGGTCGGTGGTCAGAATACCCCTGGCTGGTGATTAAATGGTCCACAATAACAGAGCTAAAAATAGGAGAAGCAAACACTTAAATCTGAAACAACACATTTGTTATTTCAATTATAAACTCAATTTCAATGGGAAGAATGGCTCTCACCTTTCATGGAAGCTACTGCATTCTTCACTTTTCTCTCGTAGTTTTCACAGTGCAGTCGAATTATCAACTCCGTGGGCTGTACATGGTGAGTTGCAGGGATCCATGCATGTTAGACAATTGAGGCTGCTAAATGGAATCTATGGACTGCATATAATTCAATTAATCAATAATATGCATATAATTCAATTAATCAATAATCTTGTTGATGTGGATTTTTTTCCTGAATCTTCAACTTCAGGAAAAAAATCCACATCAACAAGAACATTGTGAGGCTCTACATCACAATGTAAGATGCGATTTCTACAATCTGTGTAGGTATGCAATACCGCGAACTACTCCAACTGCTATTGATTGCAACTGTTTCCAATCCAACTAAAACACAATGAAGAGGTTATCTTTTTAAATTTGTTAGAATTCATTATTGAACCAGGCTTTCACTAATTCGTTGTCGCTAAGGGAGTTTGTT
Source organism: Picea engelmannii (assembly GCA_009831015.1). Classification (NCBI taxonomy): domain Eukaryota; kingdom Viridiplantae; phylum Streptophyta; class Pinopsida; order Pinales; family Pinaceae; genus Picea; species Picea engelmannii. The sequence continues at coordinate 665,981 of ML791168.1, forward strand.
TTCTATGGACACATCCTGTAAAAGGTTTTTAAACACAAAAGGCTCTTCCATTAACCTAACCTGTCTTGAGCTTGGTTGAGAATTTAGATATAGATCTCTGGACCCTGATAAATAATTCTATTTAATGCTTGGCTCAAAATTCATTATGGAAACCGAACATGATGCAGGACTTAGCGCAGATCCTAAGTATATATCATATCATCAATTATAGTATTCACTAAATATGGCATTCATTTGCGACTGTATCAAATCTAAATTCACTCTACTTGAACATGGAAGAGGCAACATTCAATGATAATATACATATTGTACTTTTTCCTTTATGCTGCTGGAGCAGCACCACATGCATTTCTCAAAATGAATAGAGAATCATACAGCTTTGTACAGGTGAAATCAATAGCAATTTGTAATAGTTGGAATAATTCAAACAATTCAAACCTTAAGTCACTGAGCACAACCTCTCTGTTCCTAAAGCTCAGCTTGGTTAATAGAAGTCTAAACAGTAGCAGAAAAATCAACTAACTTTATGATTAAGAAGCATGAACTGGTAGACCAAAGAACCCGAAATACGTTACCAGAAAAAACTCCTGTAACACGTATGCTCTTCACCATTTGTCCTTCGCCTTGCTTGTGCAACTGTCATCTATAGTCACATCAATAGCTGTGTACTTTACAAGAGAATGGATAAATGGTCTATTTTACTAGACTGTGGATAGTTCTTGGGATTCTAAAGCAATAGAGTTAGGCCCCACTCCCAACATAAATTGAATGCTTCAAGAGGAAGAATCAAAACTTGTCCTTCTCACAAAAAAAAAAGGTTGTCCTTTTGGATTCCTGAAAATTTAGATTAAATGTTTATTTTTTCAAATTTCATTTCCAGAACTTTCTTCAGGCACAAGCAACTAATTAAGCGTCGCATGTCTATGCTTCTATATATATCTTTCTCCCTGCCATTTCTTTGTATACCGAGATTCCCGCCTCAAACTCTGGTGTGCATCCTGCTTCTACCCCTGCTCTGCCGGTAGGGCAACAGTTTAGGGTTTTAGATTTCATCTACTGTATTTTCATACTGTTCGTTTCTTTTTCTCTTTCTTTACTCTTTAAGCATGCTGCTTGATAAATCTAAATGTATGTATATTTTCATTTGTACGCTGCAGGTAGATAGGTCCAAGGATCGATCCTGTGGGAGGAGTTCTCAATGTCTTCTTCAAGTCGGAAGTATTATAATACTACAAAGTGGGAGTACACTGCTACTAATGGCGGTGGCAGATCTTCAAGGAATGCTGCCAAGAACAACAGCACTGCCCCCAAAGAAACTACAAGAACAACCCCTATGCAGGCGAAGAAGGAAAAGCCGCTGAGTAAGTTACATGATCTGTTGTCGTACGGCGTGAAACCCTGGGATCCTGACGCGGATGACTTCTATGAGGCTCTTCAAGAGGCTCGCAGGAAGATGGACGCGCAGCAGGACCAGGATGATTCCAAGACCGACTCTCTCACTGGGCGGAACCATACTAATTCGAAGCGGGAGGGCGCTGATACTAAGGCTGGCGGATCTTCTTCAAGGAATTATGGCAAGAACGAGAACAACAATAAGGCTCCGAAAGCAACGACAATTAGTGTGAATGAGCAAGCCAATGAACGGCCGATGAGTAAGTTTGAAGATCTGCTGACTTACGGCGTAAAACCCTGGGATTCTGATGCCGACGATTTCTATGAAGCCCTTTTAAAGGCTCGCGGAAAGTTCGAATCATGCCAGATTGAGGATCACGAGTTCGAAGCATGGGAGTATCAGGATTCCGAGATCCAGCCATGGCAGGATGAGGATTCTGAGAATTCCGAGATCGAGCTATGGGAGGATGAGGATTCTGTGGATTCCGAGATCGAGCCATGGGAGGAGGATGAGGATTCCGACTAATGACTCTCAGAGACTGACCAAGTATTGTATATCCTTTATACTATAGTTAGGGTAAACGCAAGCCAGCAGACTGGACTGTTCTTTGTCTGTTTGTACTTGACCATGAATGGGTTTCTCCTAATGTTAATATATAAATATGTAAATATCTTCCACAATAAATAATAATTTTAATATTGTAGATTATGACTAGCTTTGGTCATTCATTCGTTAATTCGTATTCATAAAAATGACGTCCATTGAGGTTTTTTTTTTTTTAAATATTTGTTTTGATTGGAATTGAGACTTGTTATTTTTGGAACTTTCTAATAGTTAAAATTAATGACGCTATTACTCTTGAAAACATACAAAACTTTTATATAAAATTTATTTTATTTTCAAATTTATTAAATGTAAAAAAAGTTATTTGAAACCATATTTTTCATCATTTTTCAACCATGAAAATTTTACAATCTTTCTTATATGATCATGGTCTAAAATTTGATGAATCTAACCATGAGGATGAAGAAATTCATTACATACTCAAAGCCTTTGGGGTTTACATCTTTCTTCTTAAAGAAGATTATTTTGAATCACATCTCTATAGTGGAAGGCAATTTTTGTCGTGAGACCCATGTCAAATTGATTAAGCCAATTGATTAAGCCAAGGATCATGCTTCTTTACAAATAGGGATTTCTCGCCTTATTAAAAACATTCAAAGAAAAACCCACCTAAGTGGGTTACCTTCCGAGTGCAGTTTCCCCTTTCTTGAACATGTAAAACAAGAAAAAGCAAAACAAACATGTAAGAGAAAACAAAACAAGCATGTAACATTTTTGTGGTACTCAATAATATTTGAAAGTTTCAACAAATGAGTTTGATACAATGCTTGCATTAATCTTCATCTAGTTGTTTTAAAACCCAAATTTACATTTTATTTTGCTACAATATATCCTTCAAAATTTTCATTTACTAGAATATTAATAGCTTAATCGACTAATGAACAATTTGACTATGAAATGACTCTTTTTAAATCACAAATCTAGCTATTAACATAACAATTAAATCCAACATGCAATCATCCATCATAATTTATAACTCACTATTGAAACATGTAATGCCATAAGGTAAAATTCCTAATTGGGTTTTCTGTCAACCAATGTAATGGGGATCTTTGAAATCATCACGTTCATATAAACCAACAATTGGTTTCAAATAATGTCTCCAATTTCTCTATGCTTGGTTCAGGGCTTCCATCGGCCTATCACTCAGGAATTGGTGTTACCGGTCTTAATCATCGCTCTGAACTCTACAATTTTGGTCAACAAGAGAAGAGATCTCAACAAAGAGATAACGCTAGGATCCTTAACCAGGTTGTATGACCTTCTTTGAATTGAATCACCCCTTAAGATATACCAAGCAGGGTTTTAACGTTCAAAATTAGCATCGAAACATTCTATCTTACTGTGAAATCTCCGCAATTCATGATAGACCACAGTTGAAACAAGATCATGGTAGAGATAGAGTTGTCCTTATTAGGTAGCTTCCTGGAACCTTTTAGGATTTTTGTTACTACCAAGGAAATAGATCAATAGTGCATTAAAACACTTGCAGGAATAAGTTTAAAACTTCATCATAGAACTACTTGTCTTTGCTAAGATGACATCGATAGACCATGATCAATGAATAGGAAGGCGTTATTAGGAATAACAAACAAACTTAGATTTTATTATGTTCACTTTCAAAATTTAATATAAAATTATATAAATTTGTTGGAAGCTGGTTGAATCGGAAAGAAAGGTTATTTTGGGAAGAAAGGCATACACGAGGAAAGCAACAACTTGAAGGAAGAGTAGCACACGCGCATGTATAAAATACCTAACGATGTTAGGGTTAGGGTTTTTGTAATACATTGTAATGGCTGATGAGCCATAAACGTATATGTATATATATATATATATATATATATATATATATATATATATATAGGAAGTGTAACACCCCAAGGCCGAGCCCCTACTGAATTGTAATTATGTTTATAGGCTGGTGAGCTGAGTGGCTATAAGCTGAGAAACTTATGTGTTTATTAGGCTGGTGAGCCATATGCTAAGGTCAGCGAGTCTGATTTTTGTATATGTAAATATTCGCATCATTAATAAAAAATTACATCGTTGCATGTAGACCCTCCATGAAGAAAGAGTTATGGGGGACTAAAGCTCCACTAGGTAGGGAGGGGGCTAAGTGTCTAGGAATAGGGGCTAAGCTAGATGGCTTACCTCTAAAGGAATAACATTATTATATTATTATTTCCTAGAGGCTAAGGTTTGACTTAACCATGTTGTCCTAAGTTCCTGGGGAAAGAGAACGAGTGTTAAGTGGAACTCATGTGGCTTCAGGAAGACATGTGTCAACTTGAGTGCATGCAGTTTTAGGTGGGCAAGTCAGCTCGTTCGGGGGTTCGCTGACCATGCTCACCAGTTTCACGATTCTCATGACTTTCATGGATCCTTCACCATTGCATCTGTACTCTCGCGAGGTTAGACACCCTGGAAGAGAGTCACACTCCCCACTAATGCACACGCGATTGTAACCTGCAGTTACTGAGTTGTCCTGTGTTTTTCTTGAAAAACTTGACGCATTTGTATTCGCCCGAGCCATGCTGTGTCTTAGCTTTGGCTATTGTTGCCAATGTCGTTCCATGTATGATCTTGGATTGTTGCCATATCCTATATCCATTCCCATTTTCTATTGTTGCCACCACCTATGTGTTAGTTGAATTTTGTTGTTGTATTGCTTAGGAGTTGAATTGAAAAAGCAAGTTGTTAGGCTTGTGAGAAACTCTCCCAGGTGAGAGAGTTTGTTGGGAAGTGAGTTCTCCTGGAGGGAGTCCCGTAGTAGCTACAGTACTCTGAGATTTCTGGTCCAACCTGTTGTTGAAGCCCAAGGAAATGGAGGTGTACTTATCGATGGACTTGTAATAGTGAATGGGTATCCTCCTGGGGTGGAACAGGCGTGTGGGGAATGATGGTCTGTGGGTTGTGGGAATAAGTGGCTCCTGGGATAAAATATCCTTCTTGTTGTTTTTTGTAACTTCCTTTTTGTCCTTGCCAAGCCTGGAATTCCCTTACCTAGTGGATTTTAGTCCCAGCTCGGGGGTGACCCACTGTTGACCGTGATGAGCAGCATGGTCTAAGGCTGGGAGGTTCATGGAAGTTCTGCTCGCAGTTGGTGGAACTCAATTAAAATATAAATATTCATTTCCATGTTCATTCACATGCTATGCATTTATATATGTTGTTACATCTATGGTTTTGTCTAGATTATTGCATGTATGCTTTTATTGTTATTTTGCATTAAGCTGTGTAATAGCATAACTCCGCAAGAATGTGTGTATGTACAGAACGTTAATGTCTAGTCTAGAATTGCATTAGATAGCTATGTCAATATATATATATATATATATATATATATATATATATATATATATATATATATATATATATATATATATATATATATCAGGTGTTATCTATTTTATCCCTGTTAAGTCTTACATGTGAATATTTTCGCAAAGTTATGTGGTGGCATGGCCTGGCCTGTTGGTTTAAGGCTAGGAACAACCACAAATTGGTATCAGAGCAAAAAAACAATGATAAGGTTGTTTTGGTAGCACTCCCCAGCTAGGGTCTAAGGCCGGGGGACATGACAGGAAGTCTAGAAAAGAGAGCGACGGTAGTAATTCAGTCTGAAGAGACGATGGGAGGAAGGAGTCATGTTTTGATAACTAGTTGTAATATTCTGTCATACGACCTAATTTCGTAAGATGTTGAGTTGTAGAGAGTCAGAAGGGTAGATCTTGAGGGTTAGATCACAGGCTGAAGAGCCTGGTGTAATCTAGTCCACCTCATAATAGATTTCAACCCAACTGAGAACGAGTTGTAAAGTGCACGGTGCTGGAGTTTTGGAACTACCATAATAGAAGAGATTGAGAGCCAGATCTTTGTGGACGTAGCCCAAGGGGGGTGAACCACGGTAAAACCTGTGTTATGTGATTGAATGTTTGTGTCTCTTTTACTATTTATGAGTAGTTGTTAGCATGATGAATGAATGAGTTAATGAGTTTGATTACATCGCATACATAATTGGAAATGATAGTATATTTCTTTAATTAGTTAAATAGAACTCTCATCGCACACTCCACAGATCTCCATTCAGTCATGTGTTGCAAGAACTTTAGTATTGCAGTCACCCATTAAGACTATCTCGGGTGAGACTGCGCAATGCACCTTGTGTACTACGTTGCCTTCTGGTTTACCAGGAGGGCCGATAGTTTTAGAGGCTTTGTTGGAACCCTTGTAGACATGAACTTGGGTCAATCATGTTAAAGGTAGATCGGATAGAGGAAACCAACAAATGGTTCTGTTGTCGGTTCAAACAGTATAGGATTGAGTGGATGTGCTCTATTAAAGATCTATTAAAAGAATGTAAGATCTATGAAAGGCGGGTCAAAATAATACCGAATTGGACAATAAGAAGGTGACAATGCGTCTCTAGAAGGGGATGTTGAGACCGTGGAATCCCACAAAACAAGAGATCGAAAGCTGGCTGAAGACAAAGGAGCTAGAGTTTGTGCAGAAAGATAATAGAAACCCTAGAGTAACACCGCACAAATACCTTGAGAAGTATGTGTTTACTGATTTGCATGAAGTATTTTTCTGTGATTTTCCACACTTATTGTAGGAGTGGATATTGAGGTTGAAGGATAACCACAAAACAAATCAGATCTGAAAGTTAGAGTGGACCCCAGTTCATATTGAGCAATTACAACAGGTGAATAAAAAATTCACCCACGTAGTAGATTTTTGGCTCAACAATATTGTAGCAGGATTTATAATAGAATTTGCAGTATTTACTGTGAAGTCGTACAATGCAACAGAGAAAGATTTTCTATGAGGGCCTCGAGGAAGGTATATTAGATCGTTGTATACTTCTATTAAGATATTTCTCTACAATAAATGTGTAATGACAATGGAATCAGACAACTAAACTTCCTTGTGTGCATGGGGGAAGGGGGGAAGCACTAACAAAAAAAGAAGAAATGGAAGGAGAAGTGGATAAATGAAAGAAGGAGGAAGTCTTGGACCCAATCATGATGGATGATGACCAGATCAAGCGGATCATGGTGACAGATGGAAAGGCATGCAATGGAGTACCCTACCAATAAAAGGTGAACACCAAGAAGAGAGTCGTAGTCACGAGGGAAGACTTGGCAAGCGATGAAGAGGAGGTAGAAGATTTCGGGTTGTGGAGTAGATTGAGGAAATCCTACATGCAACATATGAGAGGAATACGAGAGGTCCAAGAGTGGGAAGAGAAGGAAACAATCCTATCCATATTAATGTTAGTGTGGAACCCATAAACCCATGTGCGACTAACACAACAAAAATCACACCATCATTTAGAAAATTGAATTTCGGGAGAAGGAAGACAGCAGGAAGTACATATACACAAGGAAAAAAAACTGGGGGAGCTAGTTCAAGGAGCATTAGTCAAGTAACTACACCGTGTGGAGGTAGTAGATTTTTGGCTCGACAGTATTGTAGCAGGATTTATAACAGAATTTGCAGTAGATACCGTAAAGTCGTACATCGCAACAGAGAAAGAGTTTCTATGAGGGCCTCGAGGAAGGTATATTACATCGCTATATACTTCTATTAAGATATTGTTCTACAATAAAGGTGTAATGACAATGGAATCAGACAACTAAAATTCCATGTGTGCATGGGGGAAGGGGGGAATCACTGACAAAAAAAGAAGAAATGGAACGGGAAGTGGATAAAGGAAAGAAGGAGGAAGTCTTGGACCAAATCATGGTGAATGAAGACCAGATCAAGTGGATCATGGTGATAGCTGGAAAGGAGCGGAGTAGAGTACCCTACCAATACAAGGTGAACACCAAGAAGAGAGTCATAGCCGCGAGGGAAGGCTTGGCAAGTGATGAAGAGGAGGTAGAGGATCTACGGGCTGTGGAGCAGATTGAGGAAATCCTGCGCACAACATATGAGAGGAAGACGAGAGGTCCAAGAGCAGGAAGAGAAGGAACCAATCCTATCCATATTAATGTCAGTGTGGAACCCATAAACCCATGTGCGACTAACACACCAAAAATCACACCACCGTTTAGAAAACCGAATTTCGGGAGAAGGAAGACAACAAGAAGTATATATACACAAGGAACAACAACTGGGGGAGACAGTTCAGGGAGCATTAGTCAAGTATCTACACCGCATGGTGGTAGTAGATTTTTGGCTTGACAATATTGTAGCAGGGTTTATAATAGAATTTGCAGTAGATACCGTGAAGTCGTACAACATAGCAGAGAAAGAGTTTCAACGAGGTCCTCAAGGAAGGTATATTAGATCGTTGTATACTTCTATTAAGGTATTTCTCTACAATAAAGGTGTGATGACAATGGAATCAGACAACTAAATTTCCCTGTGTGCATGGGGGAAGGGGGGAAGCACTGACAGAAAAAGAAGAAATGGAAGGAGAAGTGGATAAAGGAAAGAAGGAGGAAGTCTTGGACCAAATCATGATGGATGACGACTAGATCAAGCCGATCATGGTGATAGCTAGAAAGGCACGCAGTGGAGTACCCTACCAATACAAGGTGAACACAAAGAAGAGAGTCGTAGTCGCAAGAGAAGGCTTGGAAAGCGATGAAGAGGAGGTAGAGGATCTTCGGGCTATGGAGCAAATTGAGGAAATCTTGTGTGCAACATATGAGAGAAAGAAGAGAGGTCCAAGAGAAGGAAGAGAAGGCAACAATCCTATCCATATTAATGTCAGTGTGGAACCCATAAACCCATGTGCGACTAACACACCAAAAATCACACCATCGTTTAGAAAACTGAATTTCGGGAGAAGGAAGACAACATGAAGTACATATACACAAGGAACAACAACTAGGGGATCCAGTTCAGGGAGCATTATTCAAGTATCTATACCATGTGGAGGTAGTAGATTTTTGGCTCGACAGTATTGTAGCAGGATTTATAACAGAATTTGCAGTAGATACCGTGAAGTCGTACAACACAGAAGAGAAAGAGTTTCTACGAGGGCCTCGGGGAAGGTATATTAAATCGTTGTATACTTCTATTAAGATATTTCTCTACAATAAAGGTGTAATGACAATGGAATCAGACAGCTAAACTTCCATGTGTGCATGGGGGAAGGGGGGAAGCACTGACAGAAAAAGAAGAAATGGAAGGAGAAGTGGATAAAGGAAAGAAGGAGGAAGTCTTGGGCCCAATCATGATGGATGACAACCAGATCAAGTGGATCATGGTCACAGCTGGAAAGGCACGCAGTGGATTACCCTACCAACACAAGGTGAACACCAAGAAGAGAGTCGTAGTCGAGAGGGAAGGCTTAGAAAGAGATGAAGAGGAGGTAGAGGATCTCTGAGCTGTGGATCAGATTGAGGAAATCCTGCACGCAAAATATGATATGAATACGAGAGGTCCAAGAGCAGGAAGAGAAGGCAACAATCCTATCCATATTAATGTCAGTGTGGAACCCATAAACCCATGTGCGACTAACACACTAAAAATCACACCACCTTTTAGAAAACCGAATTTTGGGAGAAGGAAGACAACAAAAAGTACATATACATAAGGAACAACAAATGGGGGAGCCAATTCAAGGAGCATTAGTCAAGTATCTACACTGCATGGAGGTAGTAGAGTTTTGGCTCGAAAATATTATAGCAGGATTTATAACAGAATTTGCAATAGATGCCATGTTAAGCCCTAATATTGGCTCATTACCCCTTAATTGGGGCATATTACATTAGTAATGTTATTTTATTTATGTCGGCTTTATTCCATTAGTTGTAATTATACCTCCTAGTCTCCTATATATACCAAGGAGACATTTTCATTTGGAATCATCTTGTACTTGAACATTTAAGTGGGGTAAAAGGAGGTTGCCCCCTTAAGAGGATTATTATCTTAAATGATCTCTTTTTCAAGGCGTTGAGTTCTTTTTCTGAGGTTTTTCTATGCTATATTGATATTTGGTTCTTAACATATGGTATCAGAGCTCAAGGTCTTGGGGTTTCGCTGCTACATCTGAGACACCTTGGAATTTTTGCTATAACTTTTTTTCTACAACGTTTCAAAAGGAACGACTTGGAGGATATTTAGTATATGGATCAAGGTACGTTGGGTTAAAATATCATCTCCTAAGGCCTTATACTTTCGGAGATACAGACTGTACAAGATAGGGTTCTGTAATCATCCTGAAATGAGTCATTGCGGAATTTTCTCTATAAAAATTTTTTTGTAACATTTCAGACCCTGAAATCTGGATTCTATTCACAGAAATTAGTAAGGTATCTGTGGTAAAAATTTCATCTTCTGGGTCATATTAAATTTGTAGATACACCCTGTGTAAGATAGGGTATCTAACTAGTCCTATTGACTAATCTCAAGAAGGTGTTCCAGGTAAAAAAATCATAACTTCTTTCTAGAGCATCCAAATTGAGTGGGACTAGTTTCATTGGATCGTGGACATTCTGTAGTATTTCGGGTATAAGTTTCAAAATTGTATATCAATTATTTTGTGCGGGGCACGCTATACAAGTGAGATCTCCTAGAAAGGCCAAAAATCGACAAGTTGTGGGGAAGTTACCGTAAATTTCACTTGGCACATCCAATCTTGATCAGACCTATGGAATTGCAGAGAAGAATAATCAGAGAACTACATAATAAAGTTTCATATCCAGAAGGGCCGAAACTTATGAGATACAACAGAAGAAATATTGTCTAGGAGAACCACCTCAAAATCAAGGTTCAAAAGTGATACTTGGCCAACATGCCACCCAAAAAGGGAACTTCTACACCAAATAAGCCTCCATACAATCCTACTTGGACTCTTGATGAAGGTGAAGAAATGCGTAGGGACATAACTAATTTACAAAAGAAAATAGTAACAAAAGATGAACTACAAGAGATGAAAGCTAACTTGGAGGCAAAGATGGATGGTTTAAAAGAGGAGATCATAGAAGTATTGAAAATTTTCGTAACAAAGAAGACACCTGAAAGTGAAAATGCATCCCATGAAATTCATGATGAGGACACAAGGAAGGTGAATCCAGAATAGAGAAACTCCAACTTTGGGTTGAAGACCAACCACATTCCTAAGATCGATATGAGGAAGTTTGATGGCAAGGACCCAATCACATGGATACTTTAGATGGAGCAATTCTTTGATCTACATAATGTGCCACATACACAAAAGGTACGAATTACTTCTTTATATTTAGAACCTAATCAATTTGTATGGTATCGATGGCTTTGTTCTCGAAAATCACTCGTCACTTGGACAATTTTCACGGAAGAAATGATAGCACACTATGAGGATACAAGGAGAAATACCTTCTTTATCCAATTGATAAATCTCAAGCAAAAGGGTTCAGTTATCGAGCACATTGAGAACTTCCAAAGATTGAATATAAAAGTAACCGATATTCCAGATGAGCACTTGATTGATGTATTCATAGCAACTTTACAGGATAACATTCAACATGAGGTTCACCTTTGGGAACCCAAATCATTGGAGAATGCATTTAAGGTGGAAAGAAATGTTGAAAGTAAAAATATGGCCATGGCTACTAGAAGGATCAATCCTAACATCTATAGAGAGAACAATGCTCTTTATTCTAAAACACCTCAACCTGCAAGGTTGACACCTCAACAATTGGAGGAAAGAAAAGAAAAAGTTTTATGCTTTAATTGTGACAGCAAGTACAGTAAGGGACATAAGTGTGGTGAGAAGAAATTATTCTACATAGATTGTGAAGAGGAAGAAGAACAAGAACAA
>ML791168.1:681796-702349 GCA_009831015.1 Picea engelmannii
CTTTATTCCATTAGTTGTAATTATACCTCCTAGTCTCCTATATATACCAAGGAGACATTTTCATTTGGAATCATATTGTACTTGAACATTTAAGTGGGGTAAAAGGAGGTTTCCCCCTCGAAGAGGCTTATTATCTGAAATTAACTCTTTTTCAAGGCATTGAGTACTTTTTCTGAGGTTTTTCTATGCTATATTCATATTTGGTTCTTAACATACCGTGAAGTCGTACAACACAGCAGAGAAAGAGTTTCTATGAGGGACTCGAGGAAGGTATACTAGATCGTTGTATATTCCTATTAAGATGTTTCTCTACAATAAAGGTGTAATGCCAATGGAATCAGACAACTAAACTTCCTTGTGTGCATGGGGGGAGGAGGGAAGCACTGACAGAAAAAGAAGAAATGGAAGGAGAAGTGGATAAAGGAAAGAAGGAGAAAGTCTTGGACCCAATCATGATGTATGAAGATCAAATCCAACGGATCATGGTGACAACTGGAAAGGAGTGCAGTGGAGTACCCTACCAATACAAGGAGAACATCGAGAAGAGAGTCATAGCCGTGAGGGAAGGCTTGGAAAGCGATGAAGAGGAGGTAGAGGATCTCCGAGATGTGGAGCAGATTGAGGAAATCTTGCGTGCAACATATGAGAGGAAGACGAGAGGTCCAAGAGCAGGAAGAGAAAGCAACAATCCTATCCATATTAATGTCAATGTGGAACCCATAAACCCATATGCAACTAACACACCAAAAATCATATTGTCATTGAGAAAACCGAATTTCGGGAGAAGGAAGACAACATGAAGTACATATACACAAGGAACAACACTGGGGGAGCTAGTTCAGGGAGCATTAGTCAAGTATCTACACCATGTGGAGGTAGTATATTTTTGGCTCGACAATATTGTAGCGGGATTTATAACAAAATTTGCAGTAGATACCATGAATTCGTCCAACACAACAGAGAAAGAGTTTCTACGAGGGCCTCGAGGAAGGTATATTAGATCGTTGTATACTTCTATTAAGATATTTCTCTACAATAAAGGTGTAATGAAAATGGAATCAGACTGGGGGAAGGGGGGAAGCACTGACAGAAAAAGAAGAAATGGAAGGAAAAGTGGATAAAGGAAATAAGGAAGAAGTCTTGGACCCAATCATGATGGATGACGACCAGATCAAGCGGATCATGGTGACAGCTGGAAAGGCACACAATGGAGTACCCTACCAATACAAGGTGAACACCAAGAAGAGAGTCGTAGCCACGAGGGAAGTCTTGGCAAGCGATGAAGAGGAGGTAGAGGATCTTCGGGCTGTGGAGCAGATTGAGGAAATCTTGCGTGCAACATATGAGAGGAAGACGAGAGGTCCAAGAGCGGGAAGAGAAGGAAACAATCCTATCCATATTAATGTCAATGTGGAACCCATAAACCCATGTGCGACTAACACACCAAAAATCACACCACTATTTAGAAAACCGAATTTAGGGAGAAGGAAGACAACAGGAAGTACATATACACAAGGAAAAACAACTGGGGGAGCTAGTTCAGGTAGCATTAGTCAAGTCTCTACATCGCGTGGAGGTAGTAGATTATTGGCTCGATAGTATTGTAGTAGGATTTATAACTGAATTTGCAGTAGATATCGTGAAGTCATACAGTGTAGCAGAGAAAGAGTTTCTACGAGGGCCTTGAGGAAGGTATATTAGATCATCGTATACTTCTATTAAAATATTTCTCTACAATAAAGGTGTAATGACAATGGAATCAGACAGCTAAACTTCCCTGTGTGCATGGGGGAAGGGGGAAGCACTGACAGAAAAAGAAGAAATGGTAGGAGAACTGGATAAAGGAAAGGAGGAAGTCTTGGACCCAATCATGATGGATGATGACTAGATCAAGCGGATCATGGTGACAGTTGGAAAGGTGCGTAGTGGAGTACCCTACCAATACAAGGTGAACACCAAGAAGAGATTCGTAGCCGCGAGGGAAGGCTTGGCAAGCAATGAAGAGGAGGTAGAGGATCTATGGGTTGTGGAGAAGATTGAGGAAATCCTGCATGCAACATATGAGAGGAAGACGAGAGGTCCAAGAGCGGGAAGAGAAGGCAACAATCCTATCCATATTAATGTCAATGTGGAACCCATAAACCCATGTGCGACTAACACACCAAAAATCACACCACCATTTAGAAAACCAAATTTTGGGAGAAGGAAGACAATAGGAAGTACATGTACATGTACACAAGGAACAACAATTGGGGGAGCTAGTTCAGGGAGCATTAGTCAAGTATCTACACCACGTGGAGGTAGTATATTTTTGGCTCGACAGTATTGTAGTAGGATTTATAACAGAATTTGCAGTAGATACCGTGAAGTCGTACAGTGCAACAGAAAAAGAGTTTCTACGAGGGCCTCGAGGAAGGTATATTAGATAGTTGTATACTTCTATTAAGATATTTCTCTACAATAAAGGTGTAATGACAATGGAATCAGACAACTAAATTTCCTTGTGTGCATGGGGGAAGGGGGGAAGCACTGACAGAAAAAGAAGAAATGGAAGGAGAAGTGGATAAAGGAAAGAAGCAGGAAGTCTTGGACCCAATCATAATGGATGACGACCAAATCAAGTGGATCATGGTTACAGATGGAAAGGCGTGCAGTGGATTACCCTACCAATACAAGGTGAACACCAAGAAGAGAGTCGTAGTCGCGAGGGAAGGCTTGGTAAGCGATGAAGAGGAGGTAGAGGATCTTCGGGCTCTGGAGAATATTGAGGAAATCTTGCGTGCAACATATGAGAGGAAGACGAGAGGTCAAAGATAAGGAAGAGAAGGAAACAATCCTATCCATATTAATGTCAGTGTGGAACCCATAAACCCATGTGCGACTAACACACCAAAAATCACACCACTGTTTAGAAAACTGAATTTCGGGAGAAGGAAGATAACAAGAAGTACATATACACAAGGAACAACAATTGGGGGAGCCAGTTCAGGGAGAATTAGTCAAGTATTTACACCGCATGGAGGTAGTATATTTTTGGCTCGACAGTACTGTAGCAGGATTTAGAACAGAATTTGCAGTAGATACCGTGAAGTCGTACAATGCAGCAGAGAAAGAGTTTCTACAAGGGCCTCGAGGAAGGTATATTAGATCATTGTTTACTTATATTTAGATATTTCTCTACAAGAAAGATGTAATGACAATGGAATCAAACAACTAAAATTCCCTGTGTGCATGGGGGAAGGGGGGAAGCACTAACAGAAAAAGAAGAAATGGAAGGAGAAGTGGATAAAGGAAAGGAGGAGGAAGTTTTGGACCCAATCATGATCCCACCATCAGGTTACCAGAATTCAAAGGATAAGCGTCGGAGGACCCGAAAATGCACTTGTTTATCTGTGAGAAGATCTGGTAAGAAAAATAGATCATGGACGAGAACACTAAACTTCCACAACTATCCATCACACTAACGGATCGCGCACTGGATTGGTATATGAGTTTAGCCACAAACAATCCACTAGGGACAACCAGAACGATTGCAGATATCATGAAATTATTGATAAATGAGTTTCAGAAGCCAAGTTCAGAGGATCAGTACATGAACGAGATGATAGAAATTGGACAGAAACCAGGAGAATCCATATGGGAGATTGACCAGAGATTCAAGTCACTGAAAGGAAATTTGAAATATCTCATGATAGATATGAAACACAAACACCTGTTCGTCAATTCACTATTACCACACTTAAAATATCCACTATGACAACATAAGTTTCAGACATGGGCAGAGGCGTTGCAGGAATCCATGAAACTAGAAGAAAACCAATATCAAAAGATGGATCCATCCATCAAAGAGATAAAGGAGGATTTTAAGAATTTAATGTTCCAGCTAAACCAAAACAAAAGTAAGGATAAACAAGAAGTTGTTTGGTGTACCACATGCAGAATGGAAGGACACCATAAGAACAAATGTCCAACATTTGCACAGTACATGGTAGCAGGAATGCCAAATTCGTTACCAACAGGAGGACTATGGTGCGAAATTTGTAAGAAACGGGGCCACGATCCATATCACTTCCCAATGAGGCAGAAATACCAGACAGTCCCAAAGAGTTCATATTGAAACTTTTGCAAGTCAATGGGCCATGATGACAAAGACTGTAGAACTATGAAATTGATGAGAGAGAGGACATCAGATGCATATAGGGTGCAGGAAAAAATGATGACTGAGCAAGCCGCACCTTAGTTTAACCAGGTACCATCCCCATACAACACTATGAAACCGCAGTATAATACAATACAACAACCATATAATACTACACAACCAAAATACAACACAACACAACCTCAGTACAATATCACACAGTACAATCAGATGCCTCGTTATAATGTGCCATGAGGGGATCGAGCTGGATACAAAGGCGGAGGACAAACAAGAGGCTTTGGAAGAGGTAGAGGACCAGTTGTATGTCACAACTATAAAAAACCAGGACACTATACAAGAGAATGTCCACTTCCACTAGTGACTTGTATGTATTGTCGCGCATCAGATCATGACACATAAGAATGTCCTACGCTATTAGGGAAGATCTAGGAAAAAAGGAATTAGAACAACCAGAATGTTCAATGGATTTTAGTGGAAGCAAGGGATGAAGGGAGAAACATCAACATAGCTACACGCGGAGGAGCTAAAACAGGAAACAACGCAGTGCGACAAGAGACAGTACAACATCAGTGGGTGAAGAAGAATGTCGAACCAAGGAAACAGTTAATCGACATGTAGACCGAGAAGGAAACATTTATGCAAGCTAGACAATAATTTATGAAGCTAGACACCGCATCGACCTCAACTGCGTAGCATAGCAAGAAAGTACTAGAGTATGAAATGCCTCCATCGTTGGATCATACCAAAGAAATGAAGCCCCTGGGACAAGTAAGTACAATCAAAGGATTTTTACAATCATGTGTAAAAATATTAAATGATCCATCCTTTGTCAAGATATTACAAATTTTGTTAGAAATATGTATCATAAAGACAGAAGGAAAACTAGAACAGAAAACAGCCAATCACCTACATACAAGGAGAAGAATAGGTAGGGAGTTTAGGTTGAAATCCAACATCGTATATTTTAACATGGGAGATATCATACTAGATCTAGGATCCGAAGTCAATGTATTACCCAATAAAACATGGCAATGTATGGGAGAGCCCACATTAGGATACTCACCAATTCAACTAAAACTAGAAAATCAACACAGATTTCTACCAATAGGGAGGTTGAAAGGAGTGGCAGTAGATCTGGACAGAGTGCGCACTAAAGATGACTTCGAAGTAATTTAAATAGTGGATGACACAACACCATATCCATCATTGCTCAGCTTGGATTAGGTGTTTGATAACCAGGACATAATCAATTTAAAGACATGGAAAATGACATTTGAGTCAGGAGAATACAGGGTCATTGCGCCATTAGACCATTAGATTTGATACTTTATCCTTAGATGCTTCCTCCATGTGCGCTGCAAATAATTGACAACCTTTCCTGTAGCACTTCTTCAGTTGCATTACTGAGATTTATCTGACAACAACTACTCTGGGAATTCCTTGGAATGTTCTCTGATTCCCTTCCTCATCCAGGAAAGTGAATGCCTTGTTATGAAATTCTAAGATGGCATGGTGCTAGTCCAACCAATCCATACCTATTAGACAGTCATAGGAACCTAATGGTAGAACGTTCAATTCAACCTTTATTCTCAGTCCATTCATGTCCACTGGACAAGACTTAACCAATTCCACAACCTTTCTCTTGGCTCCTGTAGCTAGCTGCACTAACCAAGATTTTCCATGTTTGCTTCTTGGTAAATGCAAACTTTCCACCATTATGGGATCTATGTAACTATGACTAGCTCCTGAATCAATTAAAATAGTAATGGGTCGGTTGTTGATCATACCTTCCACTTCAATCATATGTGATTGAAACTCATCTTGTTTTTTGTCTAGGGCTGTGTAGAGCCTTGGTACTCTACTTCCCATGTCCTCCACTATTTATGCTTGATGAACATTGTGGACAACTCTCAGCTTGTCACTTCTGTGGGGGAAATCCATGTACCTATGATTTCCTTTACAACCCCAACATTCTATCAGTGTTTGTCTTGGCATTTGTCCACCTACCTCAGCCTTCCTGGGATCTCTAAAAGATTGTTTTCCTTGATGACTGTTTCTAAAAAAGGATGGCTTAGCTCCCTTCTTCCTCTGATCCATCTTAAAATTCTTCTTGTCTTCCCAAGCCTTTCGGAAAGTGGGATTTTCACTTTGCTTCTCATATAAGAATTTTTCTCTCCTTATGGTTTCTTCCATAGTTTTAGAATCATTGTACTGGATATTTTCACCGATGCAAGATGACATTCCACTCAAATACATTTGAA
The DNA here is from genome assembly GCA_009831015.1 of Picea engelmannii. NCBI lineage: Eukaryota > Viridiplantae > Streptophyta > Pinopsida > Pinales > Pinaceae > Picea > Picea engelmannii. Next base: position 688,217 of record ML791168.1, read on the forward strand.
TTTTGACAGTCTCATCCTTGATGAATGGAACATACTTCAACAATTCCAAAAACCTTCGTTCATACTCATCAATGGACATGCTACCTAGCTTGAGTTCAAAGAACTCTTTCATCTTTCTGTCATAGTATCTCTTGGTCAAATATTTGTTTTCAAAATACTTCTTGAATTCCTTCCAAGTAATATCTTTCTCTTTAATGTGTTGCACCTGCACAAGTTGATCCCACCACATGGATGTTTTTCCCTTCAGCTGATACATTGCAATTCTCCCTTTTGCATGAGGGGAATAATTTTGTAGTTGGAAATATTTCCTCATGCCAAGCAGCCATGTCTCGGCATCTTCCTCCTTCTTGTGCTCTCCATCAAACGTAGGAGGCTTAATGTTGTTCATTTCTCCCTTCAGTTCATCCACTCCTGATCTCATGTGATTTCTGGTAGGATATGGGCTTGAGCTACTGTGTTCTCTCCTCTTAGAGTGCTTCAGGGAGTGGCGATGATGCCTGCTAACGCTTCTTGATTTACTGGAGTCATTCTCCTTATCCAATTTCCTTTCTATCGTTTCCAGGCTTCGCAACAACTTTATGTTGAATTCCCCCTGCTGATGTCTGGCTTTCATGAGCTTTTTGTTATCTGCTCAGTGATTTTGGGCATATTTATACAATCTTTCAATGATTTTCATCATGCGCCCTTCCTTATCTATCTCTTCTCCATGCCCATTAGAGTTCGATCCTTCAACTCCCAAATGGACATCCATTCCTTTTACTTCATTTTCTGAGATGGAAGCATTATGTGCCTCCTCCATTTCTCTGCACTCTGCGACAATTCAGTTCGGTTGCGCCAATCATTGACTCTGCACTCACAATGTGTAGTCAACCAAAATTTGTCAGTCCATCATTCCATAACAAATTTTATAGCATTCATAAACTACTCTGATTCAAGAAAATGTTCAGTTTTCATTCTCTGTAATTCTTGTTCAATCAAGAATCCACGTAGATTTCTTCTTTCTGAGCTCTGCTCTATTCTATAGTATTTTTTTTTTTTGGGGGGCACTATCACCTTTCTCTTAGCCCCCAATCCATGTGACCAAGGGTTGTGGCCAAGAGCTAGATCGATAGGTGCTTACTCGGGACTTCGTCTTACGGCTTCAGAAGTCTTCAAAGTACATCACAACCACTTTTCAAGTTCCGAACTAACAAACTTCGCGAAGTAGGGTGGATCAATAATCCACTACTACTTGACATCCCACGACTGATACCCATTGTGCAACTTCCGTCATCGGAGCTTCACAAATTTGGGTTTCGAAAGTTTTCATGCTTGCTTCCTTCCAATCTTCAAATTCCCAACTTTCGGACTTCTTTACCCTCTGGGTCCACATAGTACAGATGTCACCAACCCAGGTGGTGGCATGTGGCGCTCCTAGAAAGGTCCATGTCACCCTTGGAAACATCATTCAAACCCACCGCGCTTCCGCTGCAGAGATTCAGAGCTTCAGAATTCAGAAGTTCTCCCTCATCATAAATTAATTCTCCTCGACTTCCGAAATCCAAAATTATGATTTGCTCTTTTGCTTCGAAACTTCAGTTTTCAGAAGTTTTTGCATCAACACATCTTGTTTCTCCCGACATCTGAACTTTGAATTACGGTATAATGGTAAGGATTCCAGGTTAACCCTCCTACACTTTCTCCAGATCTTATGGTTGTGGAGAATTATCCTTCTCCTGAACAGATCCTATGGCCCACATTACTCTGGGGCCCAATATCACATCTGTAGTGGTTTTACAATACCGCTACACCTCTTGAGCTTCATAACACAAACAAGGTAACTTCTTGGCACTCAGGAATGTTCTGAGGTTCAAAATTGGTTCCTCCAGATACAATTTCCACCTAAAAGCTTGGTTCCAGTGACCATTTATCCGACCCCTTGAGGATCAGTGATTGAACCTAGGCCCTGAACTTGAATTTTGTCCATTTCAACAACAATTTCTTTCCAAAACTTTTTCTTCAACTTCCACTAACATGGCCCATTCAGGCTCAACGTTGCAACCTGGGATATGATACCAATCCGTAACGTACCCGGCCATCAACCCCACTGTTGGGCAATGCTACCAAAACACCTTGTCTTCCACAGACTAGCTCTGATACCAATCTGTAACGTACCCGACCATCAACCCCACTGTCGGAAAACACTATCAAAACACCTTATCTTCCATAGACTAGCTCTGATACTAATCTGTATTGTACCCGACCATCCACAGGCTAGGCCAAACTACTGCAGAACATACATACATACATACATATACATATACATATACATATATAACATGCATATTTAATGAATTTAAAACAATTATCACAGAGTTACTGCTACCATACAGACTCAAATAAAATTAACAACAATTCATACATGTAATGGAATACATGACACAATCAAGAATCACAGACATGCATAACTTATATAAATAAGCACATAATGATACTTATCTTTTAACTAAAGTAAAATCCACCAACTGCGTGCAGACCTTCCACGAACCTCCCATCCTTAGACCATGCTGCTCATCACTCTCAATAGTAGGTCACCCCTGAGCTAGGACTAAACTCCACCGGGCAAGGGATTCCTAGGCTAGGCAAGGTCAATAAGGAAGTCACACAGTTTCAGAGGAAGGATTTTCTCCCAGGAGCCACTTACGCCCATTTCTCACAGACTCTCATTCCCCACATGCATGTCCCACCCCAAGAGTATACACCTTCACTGTCACACGGTCCATCGGATGCTTCACCTCCCTTGCCTTGGGCTTCAGCAATAGGACAGACCGAAATTCGCAGAGCTTTGTAGCAGCTACGAGACTCCCTCTAGGAGAACTCACCTCCTCAACACACTCTCTCACCTGGAGAGAGTTTCTCACAGGCATAACAACTTGCTTCTTCAGTCAATCTTCGACTCAGATCCAGCAAGGTGAGGGAAACAACAACGGGTCAATATGGTTAAGGAAAAACATAAGGCAACAACCCAAAATGGTCAAGGTACGAACACGGTTTTGGCCAGTGCAAACATGTTGGTTTCACAAGGTAACATAGGTCAGTTTTCCCCCTCCCGTGAGTGGTTTATCAGATGACCGTGGATGTGCAGAGATCGATGACAGAGGCCCATGAGTTCAGATGAAGGATGGAAAATGACAAGTGAACCCCCATAGAGAATGTCCAATGAACCCCCAACACGAGCTGACTCTTCAACTTTAACTACATACGCCCAGGTCAACATCTGTCTTCCTAGAGTTGCATGCATTCCACTTAGCATACGTTCATTTTCCAAGAACTTAGGACAACACTTGGTCAATTGTCCACCTTATCCCTTTAGGAAATAATAATAAATTATTATCCCCTTTAGAGGTAAGCCCCCTAGCTTAGCCCCTAGGCCCAAACACTTAGCCTCCTCCCTTACCCAACCTTGTGGAAGCTTAGTCTCCCATTACTCTTTCTTCATGGTCGGTCTACACACAACGACGTTTATATTTTATTAATGAACTGCATAATTACGTATATAAAATCAGGCTCATGGCCTTAAGCATCTAGGCTCTCCGGCCTACTAACACATAAGCCTACCAACTTATAATTGCTCGGCTCACCGGCCTACAAAACATGTTTACAATTCATAATACAACTGGGGCTCATCCTTGGAGTATTACACTGGGCCTCCCTTGTGGTTGTTGATCTTGTGTCTATTCATCGACTCCGGGTTCTGGGGGATTCCAAAGTGATTATCGGCTAGTTTTCCAATAAGAGCAGACTCCAGGTGAGTGCGCTTGAAGGCTGGAAAACCAAAATCAAAATCTTATTAAGCATTTCCAGATTATCAGTTTTCATCATGTCTACAGGAACTTCAATTCAGAAGCTGATGTGCTCTCAAAGCAGGCTCTTGGGGAGTCAGAAAGCTAGATTTCCTATGATCATTGGTTTAAGGGGTTTGAAGGCCCCAGGGATATTTTCAAAATTCATTAGCACCTTAGCCTTTTGAGGCTCCTGTCTTTTGGATTTTTTTGTTAGTGTCCTTTTTGAGTTTTGTATTAGACCCTGAGAGACAAGTATCTGACTAGTTTGGCTATCATATCCATTTGCACTGGATAGTTTTTGGGGGATTGTATCTTGCTTGAGAGGGCGTGTATTACTCTGGTAATGATCCTTGCAATTGTACTGGTTTTTGTAAACAAATTATATGACTAATATAATTGAGCTAATTTTCTATTGGAAAAAAGTTAATTATTAATAGTTTAATAAAACATATATATATATCAACCACTTTTTACTCAAATGTAGTTGTTGCTAGTTGACCACCAGCATGCCATTAATATATTAATATATTAATATATTAATATATAATTAATTAATTAATTAATAGATTAATGTAATATATAATAATAATGCATTAATGTATATAAATTAATGATCTATTAATGTATTAATTAATTAATACAATATTACTTAACACATTGTTAAAGTATTAATACATTAAATACATTAATAAATACATTACCAAAATATCAATATATTAATAAATGCATTAATAAAGTATCAATACATTAATAAAGTAATATATTAATAATACATTATTAAAGTTTTAATACATTAATTTAAAATGACCATAATCTACCATGTTGACAATTATCATGGTTTGTCACAGTCATAACTATGAATAACACTAATGTTAATATATTAATATATATTGTAATATATTAATTTAATTAATTAATACATTACTAAAATAAAATATGAATATATTAAAGAGTTAATAAAATATTAATGCATTAATAAAATAATACATAAATAAAGTATTAATACTTTATTACATTAATTTAATGTATAAATTAAAGTATTAATTTACATTAATATAAATTAAAATAATAAATAAGTGATACATTAATAATGTAAGATATTAATTAATTAATGCATCTATACATTTTTAATTGATAAATTGTGAAAGTATTAATACACTAATAAAATAATACATTAATATAGTAATAATGCATAAAAAAATTACATTAATAAGAACATTACTAAAGTATTAATACATTAAAATATAAATAAAATTTTAATACACTAATGTATTAATGTATACTAAAATGTATTAATTAATAAATACATTAATCCATTATTAATTAATACATTACTAAACTTTATACGTTAAAACATTAAGAAAGTATAAATACACAAATAAAATAATACAATGATAAAGTAGTAATACATTACTAAATTATTTATACATTAGTATAATGTATAAATTAAAGTCATTAATACATTATTAATTAACACATTGCTAAAGTATTAATAAACTAATAATGTAATACATTAAATACATTATTAGATATTTTAATACAACAAATACATTTAATATATTAAATGTATTAAAGTGTTCATTAGATGTAGCTTGGGAGTGACATGTTCTTTTTTCAATGGGCTTATAAGATGATCTTGTTATTGAACCCCATTTCCCCAATATTTTGAAAATGCTAGGCCTCCTCATGTTCTAATAAAAATATTATTAAAGTATTTATACATTAATAATACATTATTACATTAACTTAATATATTAATGTAATGTATAGATTAATACATTATTAATTAACACATTTCAAAATTATTAATTCAATAATAAATACATTACTAAAGTATCAATAAATTAATAAAGTATTAATACAATAATAAAGTAATACATTGATAAAGTAGGACCTTAATGTATTTAGTAATACATTATTAAAGTATTAAAACATTAATAGCACATTATTACAGTGTAATATATAAATTAAAGTATTAATACATTATAACATATTAATGTATTAATAACTTAATTGATTAATCAATTAATACAATGTTGAAGTATTAATAGACTAATAAAGTAATACATTAATAGTAGATAATTAAAGTAACAATATATTGATAAAATATTTTTAAAGTACATTAATAATACATTATTAAAGGTCTCCGAGGTGTAGGACAGTCGGTGATGGAGTGTGTTGTTAAGGCACTCTGTGATGTTAAGTCACTAGTTCAAAACCCGCGGGGACAAAAAATCCAGCCATGTTAAGGGTTGGTGTGGCTCAGGCCGGTTGTGATCCCCAAGTGATTTTGACGGCTTAGATGCCCCTAAGTCATGGTTTCTCAAGCCACAGGCTAGTCCTGCAGGTCATGGACAAACTAGCAAATAAACAAAAAATACATTATTAAAGTATTAATACATTAATTGAAAATGACCATGATTGATTATGGTTGACTATGACCATGGTTTCTTATGGTTGACCATGACCTTGGTTAACTTTGTTAGACCTTGGTTGACTTTGGCCGAAAGGAAATGTTGATTATGGTTGAAATGGAACATTATGGTTAACCATGTCCTTGCTTGACCATGTCCATGGATAGTTATGGTTGACCATGACCATGGTTAATTATGGTTGACCTTGGATTACCATGATTGTGGTTAATTATGGTTGACCATGACCATGGTTAACTTATGTAGACCTTCACCACAGTTAACTTCCATAGACCTTTAGTATGATTGACCTTTGCTATGGATGACCTTCACTATGGTTGAACTTGTTTGATCACGACCGTGATTGACTATGGTTGACCATGGTTGACAACATTAACCATGTTTGGCAATTGTTTTCCATGGGTGACCATGACCATGGTTGACCAAGACTATGGATGACATTCAGATAGTAGGATTTCGAATTGTTTGTCACAAAATGTCAACAGGATATTTGAGTCACATTAGGATGACGAGGCTAGGTTCATGAAATTGCGACAACGAGGCTATGTTCAACACTTTGCGATAATATGGTTATTTTCTTCAGAATGCGACAAAGGGGCTAAGTTTGTCACATTGCGACGACGAGATATTTCCGTCACATTACGATGATGGGATATTTATGTCACAATGTGAAGAAGTGCTATGTTCATCACACTGCAACAATGGGATATTGTTTGTTACATATTGACAATGACGGGGCTATGTTAATCACATTGCGATGATAAGACATTTAAGTAAAAAGTGTCTATCTGATGAACAAAAATGTCGTATGTTAATCATATGTCGTATGGCTATGTGATGAACATAAATGTCATGTGTTCATCACATTGTGATGATAGGATGTTTATTTTGATGGCGGGGCTAGATGTTCATCACATTACGATGATAGGACATTGTTTGTCACATTATGATGACGGGATATTTGCATCATATTGTGATGGCGAGGATATGTTAATCACATTTCGACAAGGCTATGTTCATCACATTGCGACAATATGGTTATTTTCGTCAAAGTGCGATGGAGGGGCTAAGTTTGTCACATTGTGACGACGTGATATTCGTGTCACATTATGCTGATAGGATATTTGCATCACATTAAGACAACGGGGCTATGTTCATCACATTGCAAGGACAATATATTGTTTGTCACATATTGATGACGACGAGGATATTGTGATGACAGTGATATGCTCATCACTTTGCGACGACAATCCATTGAAGTAAAAAGTGGCTATCTGATGAGCATAAATATCTTATGTTATGAACATAAATGTCGTATGTTCATCATATGTTGTATGGCTATGTGATGAGCATAAATGTGATATGTTGATCACATTGCGACGACAGGGTTATGTTCATCACATTGCAATGAGAAAACATTGTTTGTTACATTATGATGATAGGATATTTGCATCACATTGTGGAGAGGAGGATGTGTTGATCACATTGCGACGACGAGACAATGTTCATCACATTGCGACAATATGGTTATATTCATCACATTGGGACGATGAGGCTATGCTCATCACATTGCGACAATATGGCTATGTTCATCACATTACGACAACATGACATTTGATTAAAAAGTGGTTATTTGATGAACATAAATTTTGTATGTTCATTGTATGTCCTACGACTATGTGATGAACATAAATGTCATATGTTCATCACATTGCAATGATAGGACATTTATTTAGATGACATGGTTATGTTCATCACATTGTGATGACACGACATTATTTGTCACATTATGATGACATGATATTTGCATCACATTGTGATGACGAGGATATGTTCACCTTGCGACGATGAGACTATGTTTGTCACATTGCAATGACAAGGATATGTTCATCACATTGCGATGATATGATTATGTTCATCACATTGCGACAACAAGGTTATGTTCATCACATTACGACGATGAAGCTATATTCATCACATTGCAACAATATGGTTATCATTTATGTTCATCACATTGCAACAATATGGTTATGGTGAGGCATGGTCATCTATGGCCAACAAGTGTCAAACATGGTTAACCATTGTCAACCATGGTCAACCATAGTCAACCATTGTCATGGTTAATCAAGGTCAACCAAAGTTATGTTCGTCACATTGTGACAATATTGTTTTGTTCGTCACATTGTATGTTCATCATATAAGGCTATGTTCCTCACATTGTGACAATATGGGTATCCTTATCACAGTGTGACAACGGGGATATATTCACCACATTGCAAGGACAAGATATTTACACGACATTATGACGACTGGATATTTGCGTCACATTTCGATGACGGAGCTATGTTCATAACATTGGCAATTGATAATTGAGTGTAGTAATTTGTTAATCATGTTATGTAAATGTGCAATAGTAAACATCATGAATGAAGGAATTCATAAATATAAGGGAGTTAATGGTGACAATCTCATTCATTAATTTGGGTGTACGATGAAGAATATGTCAACATCTTCAAATCCTGGTCATCAAATCAGATTTTGTAATTAAAAATATGATTAATCCATCAATTACAATAAGAGAAACACCTATGACCATGATTATATAACCAACTAATAATTCATTTTAAAATAATAATGTATATCTTGCCAATTCAATATATATAACTCTAATCTATCATTAAACTATAATCTAAATTATTCACAAATATAAATATAATTTAAAATGTCATCTTACATTCCTTTAAGACCATATAACCTAACTCATTCACAAATATATAAATATATGTAATTTAAAATGTAATCATACATTTTTTAAAAACCATAACCACACTTAATCTAAATATAATTATTTACTTTCATCTATAATGCAATATATGATCTAGTCATTTTTTATTTATTTAATCTAAAATAAAATATATGATAAAATAAGCAATCTCATCCCATATCATATATATCATATATATCGTTTCTATTATGATATGATTTAACCAATAACACACCTTCAAATTGTCATATAATTTATGACAACATACTTACCAATACTTCAATACCTTAATTAATTTAAACAATTCATCACTTTATTTATTTTTATATATAAAAGGATTGTCGATAATCAAAGTAATCTCATCCCATATCATATGTATAGTTTTTATTATAATGTGATTCAACCAATAATTCACCTTCAAATTTTCATATAATTTATTACACCATACTTACCAATACTTCAATACCTTAATATTAATAAACAATTTCTCCATTTAATAAAATACTACATACACTAAAATTTATTAAGAATCATGATCACATATCAAAATGTAGTTATAGTTTAAAATGTAAGATTATGCTAATAATCAACATTTCAAATATATATGCATCATTTAGTTATATAACCATTATAAATGCATTATATATATAAATATATTAGATCAATTAGTTATGGGTAATACATATGTTGTCCATTTAAACATTTAAATAGTTAACACTTACTTTTATACCAAATTGAACAGGTCGTTCAACACTTGCATGCAAGTAGGAGACTCATAAGAAAGTTTTGCGGACTTCATTTTTAAGCCAAGAACTCACTAGTGCTAATTGGGAGATATAAGCATAAGCATTGGTATACAAGCTTATGGAATTTTGGAATTATTGTAGATATATATAATATTACAGTGATATTATATCCATGTATCGTATTATAGCATGTAGTTTTTCATCATCAATGAACAACTTATTTCAATAAATATAACAAATTTTTTATTTGAATGAATTGATCGCAAACTTAGGAGAGGATGAAATGATCGCAAACTTTTGAGAAGATAGTGTAAGCATTATTTGTTAGATGCATAGAATCCATCCAATTGAAAATTTTGTTCTCGCTTCCTTTAATCTACATAAATATAATATTTGGAAAAAGTTAAGATAATATTTGGAAAAAGATGGGAAAGATCTAAATAGTAAAGCATCCCTATGAAATATAGGAGAAGAAGTGAAACATAGCTGAAAAACACTATCCATGCCACAAAGTTGAAAAGCACCATTGCACACCATCGGAATTAAACGAAGTATAAAAGAAATCAAATAATCTATACATTAATCAATTCTACAATTCTAAAGTTGAAAGCATTAGGTAACACAAATTAAACGAAGTATAAAAGAAATCAAATATATATACGTATTTATAATATAACAAATTAACGAAACATAAAGGTACTCGTAAATGAGTTAAATGAATTAAGTGAAAGCATATTTACATAACAAATTAACAAAACATAAAGGTAAACGTAAACGAGTTAATGGATTAAGTGAAAGCATAAAATATCAGACATGTAGTACAATGAAAGCTGATTAAAGGACATTAAATGAAAGTATAAAATATTAAAAAATATTAAACGAAGAAGAAATTGCATAGCACATTACTAATTAACCGAAACATAAAATAAATTAAAGGAGTAAAGGCAACGCTTGCATATTAACTAATTTTTAACGGAAACATAAAATAAATTAAAGGAATCAAGGCAACTTTTGCATATTAATTAATTTTGAGGTGGGAAGCATTGCATTAATATAAGGTATTATAATAATAATAATAATAATCTATTTTTAAGGTCACGCCAAGCCAGCACACCAAATTGGTGTATGAGACCCCCTTGTTTATGGGACAAGGGACCCCCTCCGCCCAGTGATTTGACTGGTAAAGTCTATGAAGGTATACATACCCTATCCCCCTCTGGATTTGAACCTGTGAAGCATTGCATTAATGTAAGGTTTTGTTTAAATGTTTTATGTTTTAGTATTTTAGTGGGAATTTGTTAGAATTGTAAGTGCTAAAAACATAATTCACATATGATAATTAACAATCACACAAATAAGAAACACATGGATTTCACGTGGTTCACCCAAAAGTTGAGCTATATCCACCGAGCATAGACATCGGTTATCTTATTATTTAGATCATGGAGATTATAGCAGACTAGCAAGTTCTCACTCTGTCTCTCTCTTGCCTCTACGAGCTTACATGTGTTTATATACATTTACAAGAAGCTAATTATTAAATGCAATCCCTATCCATATTCTAACTTGGTGTATTTGGTTGTAACCAATGCAGAATAATAGGATCCTAAACCAACATTTGAGGAATTCGTTGTTACCAAATCCAAACAATCTCCACCTTGACAACAATTAACATGATACATTTCTCCCTCCTTTTGTTCATCACCTTTTCTGCAAGCCAAGAGAAGCCAAGCACCACTGCAACTTCTCTAATAAAACTAGTTTCATGATCTCGCATGTGTGACTTGCACGAGTTTGGATTTCCTAAGGGGTCACTCCACGTCCAACATGTCTTCCACAACTTTGTTGTGAAAAATATTTAGTGATAGATCTCCTTCTATCCAAAACACCTGTAAAATATACATTACAATTATCATAGACCATCTCAATGTAACCATTATAGGTGACATTTGTGCTTCTCAAACGTTGAAGCACCCATTTCACTGCAACACCTGAACCAGTCATGTATCTGACAACATCATAAGCATGTGAAACATCTGATCTTAACCATTTCATCACATACAACAGACCTCCTATTGAACTTACACAAGACATAACCTTTTCTTCTTTATAGACAGGCCCTATGCTTGAAGAAAACTTATAATGGAAAGCAAGAGGGATAAAAACTGGTTTTACAATGTTCATATTGAACTCCAACCACAACTTACCATTACCATCCATGTATACTTCCATGCCCATAATTTGTTTTGCTACTCCTTGATCCCTCATCTGAATTGTCTTGTCCACCTGAGTCATTTTCTTACTGATTTTATCCATGCTTCGGCTTGCATCGAGCATATTAGCAGCAAATAACATCAAGACTGTGAATGTACTATAAATTATATAGTCAATCCTACCCTTTGAAAAATTATGAATCAATATGAAGGATTCAAACATCTTGTATATTTTCCTCGGTACCAATAGACCATACAATGAATTATCTAGCATGCAAACAAATTTACCGTTGTGATCTTGAATCAACCCTTTTGGTTGTTCCATACATAATATATCTCTTTCAATGATGACCTTGTGAGAAGTAGGATCCCACATACAACATCTCTTTATACCACCATCATAACTTGCAAAGATATAAAACAAGCAGGAATTCAGAAACAAAGATTTTAAGTCTAGAAATGATTTACTGTTTACTAGTACCTGCAATTCTTTCTTGCTCCTATGACCTTGATGCTTCTGCCATAAACAAGAAGATACATCTTCGATACAAGTGCACCAAATTCGACCCCACGACCTTCCATAATTGTGAAGGTTAAGCACCAAAATCTTTATCATCAAAATTCTTCCTGCCACCCACCATCTCATCAACAATGTACCATAACTACAAACATCAGATCGATCAGCGACAGGTCCGTACATTCTCGACCACATCTTTGGAGCAGTGTAACATGATGTTCGTTCATGAGCTGGGGAGATGTGACTATCCTTTCTATTTGATATTTTGGCTAGGCCCAAATCTTCAACTTCAGGAAAAAAATCCACATCAGCAAGAACATTGTGAGGCTCTATATCACAATACAAGATGCTATTTCTACAATCTTTTTGTAGGTATGGAATACCGCGAACTACTCCAACTGCTATTGAATGCAACTGTTTCCAATCCAACTAAAACACAATGAAGAGGTTATCTTTTTAAATTTGTTAGAATTCATTATTGAACCAGGGTTTCACTAATTCGTTGTCGCTAAGGGAGTTTGTTTCCTATGGACACATCCTGTAAAAGGTTTTTAAACACAAAAGGCTCTTCCATTAACCTAACCTGTCTTGAGCTTGGTTGAGAATTTAGATTTAGATCTCTGGACCCTGATAAATAATTCTATTTAATGCTTGGCTCAAAATTCATTATGGAAACCGAACATGATGCAGGACTTAGCGCAGATCCTAAGTATGTATCATATCATCAATTATAGTATTCACTAAATATGGCATTCATTTGCGACTGTATCAAATCTAAATCCACTCTACTTGAACATGGAAGAGGCAACATTCAATGATAATATACATATTGTACTTTTTCCTTTATGCTGCTGGAGCAACACCACATGCATTTCTCAAAATGAATAGAGAATCATACAGCTTTGTACAGGTGAAATCAATAGCAATTTGTAATAGTTGGAATAATTCAAACAATTCAAACCTTAAGTCCCTGAGCACAACCTATCTGTTCCTAAAGCTGAGCTTGGTTAATAGAAGTCTAAACAGTAGCAGAAAAAACAACTAACTTTATGATTAAGAAGCATGAACTGGTAGACCAAAGAACCCGAAATACGTTACCAGAAAAAACTCCTGTAACACGTATGCTCTTCAGCATTTGTCCTTCGCCTTGCTTGTGCAACTGTCATCTATAGTCACATCAATAGCTGTGTACTTTACAAGAGAATGGATAAATGGTCTATTTTACTAGACTGTGGATAGTTCTTGGGATTCTAAAGAAATAGAGTTAGGCCCCACTCCCAACATAAATTGAATGCTTCAAGAGGAAGAATCAAAACTTGTCCTTCTCACAAAAAAAAAAGTTGTCCTTTTGGATTCCTGAAAATTTAGATTAAATGTTTATTTTTTCAAATTTCATTTCCAGAACTTTCTTCAGGCACAAGCAACTAATTAAGCGTCGCCTGTAACCGGGATTTAGCAGAAAACAACAAAGTTCTGAAGGAGCAAGTGTCATTTCTACAAGAAGCTCTTCGAATGGGGAAAACAGAATGGCAACGCATGAAAGCGGAAATGCAAAACATGAAGAAAAATGTAGTGGAGAATACAGAGGTGATGAATGCGAAGCCATCTCAGGATAAAGGGAAAGTAGTTATTCAAAT
>ML791168.1:723599-736161 GCA_009831015.1 Picea engelmannii
TTTATGTTTTTAACTCTGGAATTCACAGTAAAGACTCACTGCCACTAAGATTCATGATTCAAAGTTAAAATTGAGAGTAAATTGTTAATAATCTACACTAACTGATTCACCCCCCCCCTCTCAGTTAGTTCATACCTGTAACACTTTCATCAATTGAAATGCCTCAAATAAATTGTCCTCAGATGCAAAAGGACCTAGTTTTCTCGGTGAAGACTTCTCTTGTTTATGAGGTCTCCTTGAAATCTCTAGATGAAGAGCCTCAAGTTGGCCTTCTCCTCGCTTGAGTTTGGCTCTAGTGAGCATCCAATGCTTGCAATTCCTATCAAACCTTCAAAACCAAATGATCTGATACCATATACTTGATCCCAAAATGATAGGTTTTAGTGACAAATTGCATGTTAAGTTTAATGTACTTTATGCATTGGATTGATAAGAATGTGAAAAACATAAAACTCTATAACTTGTTGCGGAGTAATAATTATGACTTTTACTTGATGCACATAAGTAATTAAAGAGTTCATCCATCATAAACCATGCTACAAAATAAGATAAGATAACAGAAAACAAGAAAGAGAAGTAGACACAAGAACTTGTTAATGGAGTTCACCAATCTTTGGCTACGTCTTCGGGCCCGCTTCCAAGTGGAGGACCTCTTTATTGCTCTTCAAATGCTCAAGTTCTCTTTACAATGGCTCTTTGTTGTTTCAAAAGACTTATGATTTGTTGTACAAGACCTCATTGTTCAACTACATACAAGCCTCAACAATATCCTCTCAAAAACATGATTCAATGCCTCTCAAAACATGAGAAATGGGCAAATTACACAAGCTGCTCCTCAATATCCTTGCATCAAAAAGTTACCCCTCAAGCTCAAAAGCCTGGTTTATATATTTTTTAGGTCCAACAAGAGAAGCCTAACTTCTCCTGAAGATTTGGCCTCTTTTTGGGATCAAATCCCCCTTCAAATGGCCAAAATATCCTCAAAATACACATTCTGGGAAAAAACTTTAGGCAAAAACCCACTTTGTAACAAAAAAATCAAATTAATCCCAAAAAGGGTTGGGCACGCGCTCTAAAATGAGTTCATATGCATAAAAGGTGGCTAAATGCTAGCCCAAAGGGCGGTGCGTTGGCCCCTTAGCCTGAAACATAAGGTCGTGTGGGGTTTTCCCATGGGGCCACACCCATCAAATGTGCCCAACTTACGATTTTATCCCTGGTCTTATGGAAGAGGGTGCGCTCTTATCCGAGGCCCCCACGCCCCCAAAATTTGCGGCAGTAGTTGTAATGGGTAGCCCATGCCCTCTTGGTAGCTAGTCTCATGGACAAACAAACCATGGGTTGGGGCTTAGACCCAACCCCTTTTCTCCCTCCATAAAAATACATTGCAATATATATATATTTTAATGTGGGTTTTTTTAAATAACAAATGGTGTGGGACGTTGGCCATTAGACCTCTACCAAGACTTGCGCTCGACTAATAGGTCATGGGGTTGAGACCCATGAGCTCCATAAAACTTTTACACGACTAACCAGTGATAGGGTGCCACGTGGAAGCCAACGTCTGGGCCACGTGGCACCTCTTCATTGCCCTGAAAAATGCCACTTGTCATCATCTAAGTGGACCTGTCCCGTGCCCAGTCACCCTGTTGTTGTGCTACCACATGTCACTTTGCTGATGTCAACACTTCAGAAGGACATCATGCTAACATCATCATTGACTTTTATCAGTTGACCTGTTGACTTTTTAGTTGTTTGGGAAAATAGTCAGAGTGCAATAACTCTCGCATACATAGCCCATTTGAGAAAGTAAATATATAGTCAAAATCAACACGATGATCCGATTGCAATGGAATTGGTTTCATTCAATTCTAAGAACTTTCATTTTTGAGCATTTTCTGGAACTGGGGAGCTTCCTGGATCAATACTTATCACTTTTCATCATTTTCCCTCTCATCTATCCCCTACATTGGTTCTATCATTGGGTTTGTAAAGCTAGTAAAGGTTGTACCTTGCCTTGTGGGAAGAAGGGGCTAAAGGCCTAGAGGGTAAAAGTAGTTGGCAAAATTTAAAAGACAAGATCAAACCTTGAGATGATTCACCAAGGGATCCCCGAGAAAGAAATAAAAATCTTCTCAGCAAGAAAAGGGGGGGGGGGGGCATAAAATAAAAGAAAACTCAAGACCTAGTTGGTGGATAGGGAGTCTCATCATGAGCCAACCTATTAGGTCCGTGGGCATGTAGCAGTATGACACTACTATTCATCTAGTCACCATGCTAGGGTAGTGTCTCTTGGTGGCATAGATAAGATAAAGGGGGTCTCATAACGAGCCAACCTTCTCATCTCCGTGAAATGCTTGTGGGTAACACTGCCACCACTGGTCACCATGTCGGGGTGGTGTCCTACAACTATTCTCTTGAAAGAAAAAAAAATAAGACAAAGAGTAAAAAGGCATTGAATGGGCTAGGAAACAATTGCATCCATGACAAGGTGCAACTCACCCTCTACAGAGGCACCCACAGGTAAGACCTACATTTCCCGGTTATCACTGTACCCCTTGCCCAAACATCCCCTACACCATCTCATGCATTTACATGACCTAGATTGGTCTTCACCTAGAAACGCCCCACACCTGAGGAGGATTAGCGCAATAGGACATCCTGAGACCCTCTCCAAACATGGCTTGTTAAATAACATAATGTCTTTGAGCATTTGTCTGGGTAAAAGGGGGTTTGATGCACATGTTTTGGTAACTTGATTATTATATGTGATTGACATTGCTATGATCCCTGTGACTTATGAGCCCATGGGGGGCGTACTTGTTGTTTATGTAGGACCATGCCTGACAGACAGGTACATATGGGGAGATGATTAGCTCGGACCTCCATGGGGATAAAATCCCACCAGATGGATGTTGAGACCCTCGCCAGGGGCAAAGGGATACTAGAGGCTTACACCATAGAAAAGGGAGGACATTCCACCCGAGGCACTTTGGTAGGCTTGGACCCAGGGGGATCTTTCCCTCTCACCATGACGTTGGCCCTTGAAGGCCCCTGACGTCATCATTATGAGCCTTGAAGTCATCTAGTTGGGGTTTTAGGCATGAGGACGACTTGATTGACACGTGTGGCAGTTTCTAAGGGATTTTGAGCCCTAACGTTTCACTTTGGAGGCCTAACGTTCCAAGAAGGGGCTTAACGTCACCCTAGGAGGGGAATGATGTCATACCTAAAGGATAAAATTAGGGTTTTAATTGTCAATTTTATGTAAAACTGGATTTTTGATGTAAATTGGCCATGTTAGCCTTTTTTGACCTAAAATGTAATTAAAGGTCACTTGTATTGTATAAATAAGGGAAACATATTGTATATTTCTCATAATCTTTCACTCACACAAGTGTGAGGTCTGAAATTCAGCTTCTTTTAAGGCTTATTGGCTGAATTAAGTGGTGCACAACTCTTGGAGGAAGCTTATCTTGGTGTATTTTTGCATTTTCATGGTGGAAAGTCTTCAACTAGGGTTTGTGGCTAGATTATTCTTGATGAAGTAAGTAGAAATCTGCAATCCTTCTTTATTTTGAATGGTTATGGTGTATTTACTTTTTCGTTTATAATATTATGAAATTGCTAGTGTGAAACCCTAGTAGGAAAGCACATGTTATTGTCATTTTCTTAATAACTCTTCACCTACTTGATTTTGCTAGAAGACACCTCCCTTGAAGGATATACTAGGGCCCTACCTTAGTAGCACTCTAGTATTATTGCTTCATTAAGCTTTCATTTTTTATTTCAAGCTTGACCTAAAGAAGAAGGAAATCGCTAGGGCCTAGGGTTACCTACTTCCTAGCAACTTTCCTTCTAGGGCTTTGGATGATTGAGGCCTTAGGTTACTAACACCTCAACCATCCTTCCTCTTCCTTTAGTTCACCTATTATCATTTGTGTTTTCTCTCTAAGAATTTCCACTGCAATATTGACTCCATTTACCCTAAAAGGCACTASTTCATACCTTGCAAGTGATTGATTGACTAAACAACTCTCAAACCATCTACCTTAAGATCTTTACTAACCATTTCTAACTTTAGATTAGACTAACCTACTAACTACTTTGTTGTTGTTGCAAAAGATTGTTACAACCATTTATGAAAACAGTAAATTGATCTTAAAAGCAAGTTTTAAAGCTGATTATACATTGCCTTCATTGCTTCTGACAATTACTAGCATTTTGTCAAGTTTATGTTATCATTTTTGGTCATTATTGAAGCTTTATTGAGGCATAATTGTGAAGCTATTGCTATATATACATTGTTGTTATAAATACTTCTGTTGCTTCTACTTTTATATTAGCTTGTGCTTTTTTTTATTATCAAAGTCTATGGTTTTATGAAGCATTGACATCATATGGTACTTGCTAATAATATTTTTCTTGTTGTCTTGTTCTGGAAAGGTACACTTAAATATTACATTGCTTCATCTCATTAAAACTTTTGGAACTTTGATCAGAGTGACTTGTGAGAGGCGTGGGACTTTCTTGATACTCTTACCTTAGCCTTCCCAAACCCCCAGGTCACTGGGGACGTCTCCCCTGGGGTACCACTCCTAAAGAGAAAGAGGTGTCTTGTTTAGGTGATAGTAATAGGACAACCTCCTGTTACACCAATTTATTGTTCACCTGCCTTTGGATTTTGGGCAAGTACAAATTGCGCGATAGCAGGTACAAAGGCTCGCTCAACCAGAGGTACTTGACACTTGTCCATTTCTTATAAACTAATTAAGTTAATTAATTAATATTTTCTTAAAATACCACTCCTCGGTATTCATTTATTTAATCCCCATTAGGGATAATTAGTCTTCATTAATTAAATGCCCCATGTAAATACTTTTTTACTTAGTGTGATATATCGGCCTGGTAGTTAATGATGAATTACCTTTTCTCTCTTTTCCCTTGGGAATCCAACATCCCAAAGTAGTTTAGTGCTAATTAAATATCAATGTTATAAGTATATTATAATACAATTAATTAATTATATCATAATATAATTATCTATTATATTATAATATAATTAATTACATTGTAAAGAACCCAAATTATTCTATAATATACTTAACTTCATCATAAAGCACCATGTTGCATTATAATATATTTAATTATATTATTCACTAGGCCTTGACATGTAACTTCTCCTATATAATCATATTACGATATAATTTAATTATATTATGTTACAATATAATTAGTTATATTATATTGCACTTAGGTTTATTAATCTTGATTAATATATAAATTATCCACCCTGGGGTATAACTTTTTGTGCGTTCACATATACATAGAACTTTGATGCCCGATGTCCCCCTATATATATATATATATATATATATATATATATATATATATATATATATATATATATTCATTATTTTATTTATTAATATAGTACGTTGGGATTTTGGACCCCAAACATACCACACAACTTATTTCCTTACGAAATCTAATGGAGGGGATTAAATATTAATCTTTAATATTATAGTACCTCGGGCCATCGGACCTCAAAATTTTCACAGACCATTCATGCGTTCCCTTCTCCTTTTGGACATAAATCTATTGTGTATATCCTGGTAAAAATTTCTTTCTTACCAAATCCTAATGAAACTTAATTATTCACAATGCATCAAATTCTTAATTTCATTTTATTTCAAATTTGGGACTTGAATTTTTATTTCTCATTCTTTTCTTATTATTTAATTTTAAAATACTTCACCTCTCTTCATTAATATTTATCTTATCCTTCTAAAGCCAAACAAAGATATGAACTTCTCTCTAATTCTAATGCTTAGTAGATTTTCCAGACCAACAAAGTGGCCAAAGCCAACTGACCAGTCTTGAAGTTTCTATCAGCAATTGCATTCCCCTATTATCAAGTTGTTCCGTGAGGACTTTAGTAGCTTAGTTTTTACTAATAACTTCAAGATTTGTTCACATAGATTACTATAAGTGACCAACCAACACTATGTTCATGTTTTGAGTGACAAACAATTACTAATGGATTCCCTTTCGAAACAAAGACAAGAAGAAAGCCAACAACAAAATATGTTGTCTAGGTCTTATTTCATATTTTACAACCAACCAAACATTTAGAGTGACAATTCCACTATTTGAATAGAATAAAAAAAAATTCAAATAAATAGAACATGAATTCCATAATATTAAATAAACTTGTCATGGCAATATAAGACACATAGAACACTTATGTGAAATTTAGAAATCGTTGACAACTGCTAAAGGGTGTACCACTTTCCACCCAACCATAGGAATAACTTCTCCTGGTGTTTTTATAGTTGGCCAACCCCTAGCCAGAGTATGATTCCATGAGAGGAATTTCTTCTTTTTCTCGGCAAACAACATGGGACGAAGGTTACTCTCCTTCTCCTATAGGAATTTGGCAACCCAGTCTTCAAATTTACTGGGCAAGGGGCTTGTTGTGATTGCTCACTCAATCACTAAATATTTTGTTGCCTTGTTTATCATCCTGATTTGAAGACATTGTCAAACAACTCTTGTACCTAGAACAATATATTTTCTCAGTTATCTTCAGAACTAGAGAGCTTCACACGCTCTTCTTCTTCATAATTGGTCCCTAGAACCATTCGAGTGTATCCTTCGTTCTCTGCCCACGATTTTTCTCTTTTTATTTCATTCTACAACAAGATTTCGTGGGTCAAATCACCCGATTCATGGGTTAGATCAAAAACTTCCAAATGGGTACTCTTCCCATTCTCTCGTTGATTTTTTAGGAGGACCGCCCAATCACCATCTTGAATGGTAAATATTTTTTTCTGGGGTAGAGGATAGTTTTGGGTCTGAGAATTTTTAAATCCAATAGAGTAATGGTCTGGCGGGGGTCATCTCAACCATTACTGGTTCCCCTCACGATTCTCTCTTGTGGAAGCATAATCTATATAGGCAATACCTTCAACAATTATTCAACAATTTTTCATTTTATTTAATAACATAAATATTCACATTACCTTCTTTAGAAAAGGTTCATCATTTCCCAAAATCCACACTTAATAGATATGTCTATAGTCTATTAACAATAATACAATTATATTTACAAGCTGGGGGAAACAGGGGTATTACAATCCCCTCCCCCTTAAAGGAACATTGTCCTTAGTGTTCTACTTGTCGTTGTGATATTTATGTACAACAATAAACAAAAATGAGTATGTATGTTTCATGGCATCCTTCATTTACCATATAGATTCATCTAGACTGAAGTGTTTCCAATGCACCTTGACCTATGAAATGGTTCTATTCCTGAGTGGTATTTTTTTCTTCTCTAGTACGTATTGTGGTTATGGCAGGAATTCTACCTTTGGTTCCACCTGGATCACATACTAGTCAGTTATATGATTAGAATCATGTACATATTTCTTTAGTAATGAAACATGGAAAACATTATGCGCTTTCACTATGGGAGGAAGTGATAATCTATATGTTACAGGTCCCACTCTGTCCAAAATTTCAAAGGGTCCACAAAAACAAGGTGCCAACAAGTTCCCATTCTCAAGCAACTTCTTCTGGGTCTAAGTCAAAGATACACATGATTCCCTACTTTGAACTCTCTAGGAGTCCTATTTTTGTTTGCATAGATTTTCAGTCTGTCTCGTGCCACTTTCATATTTTGTTTTATTTGAATTATTTTTTGTTCCATTTATTTTAGCATTTTTGGCCCGAGTGTAATTCTGTCCACTTGGTTGTCCCAACGGATTGGAATATTGCATTTTCTACCATAGAGAGCCTCAAAATGACTCATTTTAAATGACTTATGATAGCCATTGTTGTAGGAGAATTATACTAGTGGTAGATGGTCTTCCCATTTCTTGGGATGATGCATCACATGAATCCTTAACATGCCTTCTAATACCTGGTTTACCCTCTCTTTCTTTCCATCAGTTTGAGGGTGGTAGGTTGTACTAAATAATAATTTAGTCCCAAAACTAGAAAATAAAGACTTCCAAAATTTTGAAGTAAACTTAACATATTTGTATGATTTGATTTCCTTCGGTATACCATGTAGCCTAAATATTTCTTTCATGAAAATATTGACAATATATATTGCCTTACAAGTTGATTTTACAAGGATACCATGAGCAACCTTTCTCAGCTTATCCATGACTACCATAATGACATCATTTTTTTTGGTTGATTGAGGCAATCTTGTGACAAAATCCATGGAGATGGTGTAAGGTAGCTAGAGAGGTAGTGGGGGGGCCCAGAGGGCCCATAGTGATAATAGTGGAGGTCATTCAATGTAAGGTGGACTAGGTCCACTATATTATTAAATAAGGCCCATTATGGTAGTTAGATATAATAAATTGGTAATTAGATATAATAAATGTAAGAGGACTTCTTAGAAGGTTCACCTCTCTAGCTACCTTACAAACACCCTTTTTCAGTTTGTAGACCCACTTGAAACCAAAAACCTTCCTGTCCTTTGGAAGTTCTACCATGTCCCATGTTTTATTCCTCTCTAAGGCATCCATTTTTTCTTTCATAGATTTTTTCCATTGAGCACTTTCAGATACATTAATTTCTTCCCTATAACAACTAGGTTCTCCATCAATAGAAGCCAAAGCCACAGATGAAACATAATAGTCATACCTTGTAGGATGATTCCTGACCCATGAAGATATTCTTAGAGATGGTTGAGGCATATCCTCAGTTTCCTGGAAATTTTATGCATATGCATCTTCTTCTTCTTGAACTTCTTCATGCTCCTCCCTTTTTGAAGATCTGAGTTTCCAACTGAATTTGTTGAACTTGTGGTACTTGTTCTTGTCTCACAACAACAACTCCCAATTCTGATTTTAAGAGTGAAGATTCATCAAATACTACATATATGCTTATGATGAGTTTGTGGGCAATAGGATCCTACAATCTGTACCCCTTAACTCCATCACCATAACCAACAAATACATATCTCATTGATCTAGGATCTAACTTAGAACGTCGATCTTTAGAAATAAGAGCATAAGCATCACAACCAAATATTCTCAGATTTGAAAAGTCATACAAATGATCTGTCCATACCTCTTCTGGAATATTACAGTTTATTGCAGTTGATGGTGACCGATTTATCAGATAGCACACTGTAAGAACTACTTTTGCCCACAATTCTTATTGCAACTTGGAATTACTGAGCATGGTCCTTACTCGCTCTAGAATATTCCTAGTCATGTGTTCAACAACACCATTTCGCTAAGGAGTATCAATCATGGTCTTATGTCTTTCGATCACAACTTCCTTACAATAGTTCTCAAATTAAAAGTATTTAATACATCATCTTTTCTTTTAAGTATATAGACCCAAACCCTTCTAGAGTAATCATCTATAAATGTCACAAAATATGATGATCCTCCAAAAGAAATTGTAGGGGATGGTCCCCAAATATATGAATAAATGTAATCAAGAATACATTTTCTTATATTTCTTGATGTTTTAAACTTTTGTCTACACTGTTTTCCAAAAGCACAATACTTGCAGAAATTCAACTTCAGAAACTTCAAATTTGGAAGTGAATTACAATCAACCAGTACCTTAAGCCCTTTCTTGCTCATATGACCCAAATGTTGATGTGATAAGAAAACATAGTCACTTGCATCCTCATATGCTACCACTACTTGGTTTACTTATGTTCTTCCTTCAAGATGAGAAAGGTTCTCGATCCTCTTTTCCTTCATGACTACTAAGATGTCTTTGGACACCTTCAGTATTCCAGCTTGAGTTGTACACTTATAACAAGCAGAATCTGAACTGAAACCTAAACTTGTTTTAGCTAGATTAGCTTCCTTTGATTCTTTTGTGGAGTCCTCTTTGGATGAATTCTATTTTTTCCATTAATCCTTCTTGAGATGCCCAACTTTTCCACAGAACCAATATTTATGCTTACTCTTATTTCCGTTTGACTTAGACCTTGATGTACCCCTCTGATTTTTCCCTCTTTTTGTAGATCGACTTTTGACCACCATTTCTTATGTTTTTGAGGTTTCTTTACTATATCTTTTCCTCATCTCCTCAGACAACAAATCTCCCACAACAGTGTCATAATCAATGGAATTTGTTGAGCTAAACCACATAGTTGTGACCAGGTGATCCCAAGACTCAGGAAACGAACACAATAGCGTAACCACCTTGTCCTCATATTCATACATTACGTCCATACTAGATAATTGACAAATCAGAGTATTGAAAACATTCAAGTGATGAATAATTTGTGTACCTTGTTTCATTCTCAAGCTATACAACTGCCTCTTCAAGAAGATTATGTTTGTCAAGGAATTTTTCATATACAGACTATCCAGTCTGTTCCACAAACCTATTCTTGTCTCCTCTTCAGCGATGTTAAACAACACTTCACCTGCCAGACACAAACGAATGGTATTGAGGGATCTTACGTCCAGATCTTCCCCGTCCTCTTCTTTCATGCTTATCGGTTTCTTTGTCTTTCCAACCAACTCATTTTGCAATCATTGTTGCACAAGTAGATCCCGCATCTTGAGCTTCCATTACCCAAAGCTATTCTTACCGTTGAATTTATCCACCTCAAACTTAGAACTCTGCACTTTCACCATTAACAGAAAACTCCAAAAAACCACTGCTTATAAAATTGAGCCTTCCTTTTATGGAGGAATATTCTTATATATATCAAGGTTGAATAAAAAAGTTTATATTAAAAAAAAACCTTTTAAAACACATCCATCATATTTTTTTATAAAATATTCTCCACTTTATTTATCACTCCAGCCCAAAAAACAAAAGCGATTCTCCACTTATTTAAATATTCCTACACTCATTTAAACATACCATGTGTTATGCATAATGAGACAAAAAACAAAGGTTCGATCATGTCATGTCTTATTCAGAATAAGACAAAAAACCTTTAACTTTGGATGAACTTTATACCATTCATAAAGACTTTTATTTTTGGAAAGAAAGAGGTTGTCACACTCACGATGATGATAACCTGCGACAACTTCTTAATTGTTGCACCTTGTTAAAGGATAGCCTGTGACAATTTTTCAAATTGTCACACTGTGTACTGTGTAATGCCCATGACAATCTGTGAATTTTTTCACAATCTGTACTATGTGATGCCCACGACAATCTGGGAATTTATTTAATTTTTCAAATGTGACTGCGACTGACGCACTTTTCCATAGGGACAACCTATGACAATGTGATAAAACATGTCTTGGGATAATCCACTCCACTCCACTTGGCTCGGTTAACCTGCTCTGTTATCCAACGACATGATTCTCTTCTCCTTCGCTCTCTGATCCTTCAACTCTACCCTTTCATACCACTTGTTAGGAAGTGGATGCAAAAACGTAACAAGATTCTAATACAAAAGAATATAAAACCAATATTAAACTGAGAACATCAATCACACAATTGACACAATGATTGATCCGGATTTATGTAGGAACACAATGAAATACAGAAATACACATAAACGCAGAGATGCAGCGAAAATAACACTTCATTTCATTAATAGCAAATGACTGAAATATGCTTACAGACAAAATGTAAATAAACTAGCTAAGGCGCTGGTAGCTTATCTCTGAGAAGAGATGTGGCTGCTACTCGCATCCGTGAGAAGATCCTTACAATGAGGCTCGGAAGGCCTTTTTACAATAGATGGGAATGCCAAAAGTCCTAGACATCCAAAAACCTAACCCTAGGAGATAAAGCGCCAAAAGTCATGTGGGCCCCGTTTGG
The DNA here is from genome assembly GCA_009831015.1 of Picea engelmannii. NCBI lineage: Eukaryota > Viridiplantae > Streptophyta > Pinopsida > Pinales > Pinaceae > Picea > Picea engelmannii. Next base: position 735,378 of record ML791168.1, read on the forward strand.
GTAAGTTGGTGCATCAACTTCCCGGGGTCGTAACTTTTGCATACGATCTCCGTTTTAGGTGTATGATAGCTCGTTGGAAAGATATATCTGATATCAAAACGGCTCAAAATGTCGTTTAGGGCCTCAAAACGGCTCCAGAAGTTTAGGACCCAAAAAACTGCTAAAAATAGTAAATTGCCAAAATGGCCAGAAAACTGTTTTGAGCCAGTCAGAAAAGGTGGGTGGCCACCGATATCCACCTGGATCAATCCTCCCTCCTTAGGAAGCAATGGTCCCCATTGCGTTGAGTTCCTCCATGAGATGAGGAAACTTCTGCGGAACTTGGTCCCTGGTGAGCCATTTTCCTTGGTGAAGGAGTTGGCCTGCTTTGACAACTCGATATAGCGGTATCCTTTGTTTTCGAGTGTGCTTGATCTGTGTATCCATGATCTGATCAGTTCTGGCTTGTTCCATGCAATCTGGATTTAACTCTGCTGGTGTGAGTTGTTCTGCCATGTCGGATATGTCTAGTAGAGGTGGAAAGTAGGGCCGAAGGCGGTCCACATTGAACACTGGGTGCAGACCAAGGAATGGTGGAACACTGAGCTCAAAGGCATTTTCCCCTACAGCCTTAGTGATGGTGTATGGCCCATATCGAAGCAGATGAAGCTTGCGGTGGGGTCCAGCGAGGCGCTCCTTTTGCAAATGAAGCCACACTTTGTCGCCCACTTGGAAGTTGTGTGGCACCCGATGTTGATCATGTCGTTGCTTGTACTTAGCATTGGCTCTGTCCAAGATGTCATGA
>ML791168.1:754410-779784 GCA_009831015.1 Picea engelmannii
TGAGGAATTATGTGAAATTCCACATACCACTGGAAATGACATGACAAGCATTATCCATCTAGGATATTTTCCCTGACAAGTTCACTTTCCTTCAACTCATTATTCCACAATTAAGCATGGGTTCTCTTACTCCACAAAGCATCTTCCCATGAGGGATTTCACCATAAGGGGACCACTTTGGAGTTCATCTATATTTACTTCTTATCAACCATGAAAAAACAATAATGATTCATATTTACATCAAACAATATTGGGTCCATTACCCAAACCTTTGTGCTACGATACTTTCTTCAAGGGTTGACATCAATGACAACCAACCTTAATCAACAGTTGCATTATAGACATTGATTACAAAGGATCATATGTCAAACCAACAGAGCTAGGAAGATCTATAATACAGTCTCCAAAATATTACATCTTCTTTGTACAAACCAAAAAAATATTTTCTTTTTCCTTGCGTCTGTAAAGTTTAAACTATGTCTATTCTATCATAAAATTGTGTTTGTCCTTCAGTAACCGTTGCATAATATAAACCATCTTCCTCAAGAAATAGTGTTTCTTTTGAAAGTTGATCAGCTTCCATGTTAAATCCTCTCTATATATGTTGAGATTTAAATTGTGAAAAGTTCATGTTGAGATCTCTAATATTTGTCATCCAAGGCTGGAAGGAGACCACCTGGAGATTATTTGCATTAGTACACCAATCAATAATCACATTTGATTCACCTACCAACTGCAACCTTGTTATTTTTTTGTAATAAGCAAAGAATAATCTACACCACAATGCTAAAATTCATCCTTGGTATTAGTTCCACTGCTACAATTCATTTTGATTCTATAAGTACCCACCACTGGACATTTTAATACAACTCTTGCTCCACATTTCACACCCCTATATTGTGAAGCACCATCAAAGAAACCCACAGCCAGGTCCCAGATAAGTAAAGGTGGTCTATCAAATCTCCTTTCCTTAGTGGTATTCCCTACTTTTGTTTCTCCCAGATCCTATAGAATACTAGTACAAAATATTTCCCTATTCAGGGGTCTATCTTCAAAGATAGAAGGATTCTTATGTTTCCAGATCTCCCAACAAATAAAACATGGAATTTATATTCATTCACCCTTCGGTCTTTTCCAGTTAAGAATACAATCAATAAACTTCCCTCCTTCCCAAACACCATCGAATTTCAATTCCTTAAGTATTAAATACCAAATATATTTTTTAAAGTTACACTCCACAAAAACATGATACATAGTCTCCTCACAATTCCCACGGAGAGTACATCTGCTAGGACCATGAATCCCTCTTTTAACTAAATTTTCCCATGTGAGAATTCTTTGTTCTAACAGTAGCCACATAAAAAGTTTAACTTTTGATGGCAACTGCTAGTGCCAGAGATCATTATACTAGAAAGCAGGTTCAGTCACTACATCCTCCAGCATGTGTACTTCGTAGGATTTCTTTGCACTTACTTGACCACTTTCGGTATCCTAGGACCACATTATTAAGTCTTTGTCATTATTCAGCTCAAAACTCAAACTAACTAATCCTTTAACATAATTATTCAATTTAGATTTTGAATCTCCTTCCAATCCTAATGCCTATGCCTTTATCCATCATGTATGTCTAGAATTTTCCAATTCCACAGTTCCTACTTGTGCCAGAAATTCTAATCCTAGATCCTTTCATAATAAGATAAGATTCCTTGAGAGTTGATAATAGGTATGAGACCCAACCATGGGTTTAGTACCAATTATGAAATCCCTCCCATATTTTGGCTTCCAAACCAACCAATCATTTATAATAGTTAAAGATGAGGTGAGTGCCCTCCAAATATTAGAACCCCTAGACCACTTTCTGCTTCCTTGCCTAAGCCATTCAACCATAGAATTCTTCCTAAGATATTTACTAACAATTACCTCATGCCAAAGCCCAGGTACCATAAGACACCACCATAAACTTTTTGCTACAAGGGCTTTTCCAAAAGTAAATATATTTTTTATACCCCACCCCCCCAACCTTTTAGTTTTAGCTATCTTTTCCCGGCTAATCAAATGAATATCTTCTTTTACCTTTTTTCCAAACCACAAAATACTAAACATTCTCCTTATGATAATATTGAGTATACTTTTTGGATCTTGGCCAGTGAAAGCCAATATACAAGTATACTTTCAAGTATTGCTTTAACAAGTGTAACCCTTCCCCCTAAGCTTAACCATGTTAGGCTCCAATTTGCAATCATTTTCTCAAACTTTCTCACCAACCAATACCAATCAACCTTATTATAACAGTTGGGCTTTAGAAAACAACCAAGATACTTGAAACCTGCATCTATTGATTTTACATCAAAGGGAAGAATCTCCTTCAACAAAGCTAATTCCTCTGTTGTCCATACAGCTTCAAGAAACATTGATTTTCTTGGACTAAAATCCATACCAGTTGCTTTACTGAACAATTCTAGGAGATCCTTAAATAAATTCCACTCAAAAAAAATTATATTTCCAAACAGAATAATGTCATCAACAAACATCAGATGAGTAATGCAAATCCCTCTAGCCACATGAATACCTTCTAAGTTCTTATCCCTAACCTGCTCCTTTATAGCTTTGCTTAAACCTTCCACTACAAGAAGAAAGCGTAAAGGGGATAATGGGAACCCTTGTCTTAATCCCTTTGTACTTTTAAAGAACTTTCTAGGCTTTCCATTAATCAATATAACAAAGTTTGCAGAGGTCACACATCCCATGATCCAATCAATTGCTTCTAAGATAATTCCCATCTATAATAGCACAAGTCTTAAGTAGCCCCAGTCAACTATGTCATATACCTTTATCATGTCTAGTTTAAGTACTATAACTTTGATATTTTTAACCTTAATACTATGAAAATCTTATTGTACTATGCCAATAGCATCAGTGATTTGCCTGCCCTCAAGAAATCCAAATTGTTCCTTTGATATACCACGGGATAGAGAAGATGTAATTATGTTGGCAATAATTTTAGTAATGATCTTATACACCAAGTTACAAAGAGAAATAGGCCTATATTCCCCAAAATTTCTTGGATTCTCACTCTTTGGAATCAGAACAAGAAAATTTGCATTTAATGCTCTTGACACCCTACCTTTATTCTTGATTCTTCAACCATATCCACTAATTCAACACCTAGGACGTCAAAAAAGCCAGAAAAAACTCTACAGACCATCCATCTGGCCCAGGACTTTTTGAAGCTTTAAAAACTTTGAGAATTGACAAAACTTTTGTTGAAGTTACAGGTAAGGTTAATCTTTGACTATCTTCTTATGTAAACATCCTTGGATAATTCCTTAAGATTTCAAGTTGATCAGTAATGGCAAGGTTAGGGTGAGCCAAGAAAAAATTTAGAAAAAAAAAAAACAATTGCTTCCTTTTGTATATATTTAGTACTAGATATCATTGTCCCATCCTTGTTGGACATCTCCCATATAGTATTGATTTGTTTCCTAGAGTTAGCATAGGCATGAAAAAATTTAGTATTTCTATCACCTGAAGCCAACCAATTTAGTCTACTCTTATGCCTCCAAGTTTCCTCTTCTTGTCTCAACAGTACCATTTTTCTTTGCTCTTTTATAGCAATCAACTCTTTTTCTTCCTCTTTCTCAAATCCACCAGGATGATTTGAGTAACTTATATCTAACTCTAATTCTAGCTTTACCAATTCTTCCTTTTCTTTTAGCTTTTTATTTTTTTCCCAATTAATCATCATGGTCTTAAGTAAATTTATCTTTTATACCAATGATTCCATAGGATTTAAGGTCTTTGTCCCAACAGTCTAGCCCAGTTGGACCTCACAAAGTTTACAAAATTTGGTTCTTCTAGCCAAATAGAATTGACCTCTCTATTATGTTTTTCCAAGTGTAAGATTGTTGGCATATGATCAGAAATATTTATATTACACACAATAGATCTGTACCTAAATCCTGTGGTCGTAAGGTCCTCAGAAATCAAAAATTGATCCAGCCTTTTGGCAATAAAATCATGTCCTCCTCTACCATTTCTCCATGTAGGCATCATTTTTAATGGTTCAACATCCACCATCCCCTCTTCTTGTAGAAACTTACTAAAGTATGGTTGTGTTGATGGGTCTTAAATTCATTGATTCAACAACAGGAACCAAACTTGCCACTGAGGCCCAATTAGACTCTGCAGCGTTTGAGATGGAATGGCTCTCCAGATCTTGTGATCCGGCCAATTTATCAATGGGCTTTGTGTTTTCTTGTGAAGGTTCTCCCTTTAGGTAGGACCTTTCTTTTTTGTAGTTTTATCTTGAGTGGGACTAGTTTGAGAGATGTAAGCCAGCATAAGCCAACTTGAAAAGTAACAGGATTGAGTTTCAACTACTGGGAGGGGGTTGAGCTTGGGATAACCCACTGCTCAAACATGCAGACAGTAATTCTATACCAAAGGGCCTAGTAATAATACATTAACCAAATGAGCATCCAATTATTGCCTGAGAATCTAACTAACAGAAAGGAAAAACACATATGTAACCAAGATCATGGCAAGTAAAGTAATTCATCTACCATAACATTCATCACATAGCAACACAACGATTTATCTTCATCATTAAAGAAAAGAACATCAAAACATTGCACCAGATAACTTGACAACATAATCAACTGCTCTTACTCATTTACTGCATCATTCTCAGAACAGGATAGGAAGTAATTCTTCTCCAACTCCAATCACATACATCTGATGAAAATAGCTTGTCTTTGGTCCAGAAGGACTTCTCAATTCATAGAAGTCTCAAAATAGTTATCAACAAACCAAAAAATAAATAGTTCTTACAACAACCATCGACCTTTGGTTAATCGGTCGATGCCTTTATTTATAGCATAAAATTCAACTGTAATTAACGACTAAATACAATTCAGGCCAAACAAAAAATTGCCACGTGGCGTGATCATTCAACAATTTCTTTCAAAAGTCCACCCGAGATGTCTCTTGAAAAGGATGACTTATTTCATATTCAGACCAACTGATAAATAGATCTTCACAGGTTTGAGCCCATGGGAAATTGTGTTGTTCCATAGGGGCATCATATACTCCTCTGATATCCACTGCATGTGTTTGGTACTTTACAAAACTGGAGTTCAGTTGTTGCAGTATGGTTCGAGCTCTGATCGGGTGTGTTGTGAATTGTTCCACTTGCCCTGGCTTTGTATCGGTGACATTTGCACACTCTTCGGCCCAAAGTGAGTCTTGTATGGAGTGTGTCTTGAACACATCACTCAGGTTAGTGAAATCATCGAGGGTGCCAAATTTGGGGAGACCGACATCTTTAATTACTTTATTAATTTTACCCCAGTGTTTCTGGCACTTGGGCCATTGCTTTTGGATTTCTCGATGTGGGTCTCGGGTCATCTTCGCCCAGTATTTGGCAGATTTCTTCATGCAGTCGAGAATACTTTTTCCAACTAGCTGAATGCCATGATTTTCCTTTTCTCGACCCTGTTGAACTACCTCAATGTATTCGAGTCTTTCTACTACTTGTTGTTCTTTTTCATGCCACCTTTCCATTTCTTTGCATGTCACGAGCACCATGAGAGTATCCTCCTGGAACTCAACTATGTTCTCGGTTAAAAGGTGCCTTTCCTTCTTGAAATCGTTATAAACTCCGTTGAACTCTTCCTTCAGATACACAGTGGTATGTGTAGCTCCTTTATAGTATTTGACAAGATGGTGCAAGTGTTCGAACTCCTCTCGGGTGTCGGCTAGTTCCTTTTCATCTCTCCTGGCTCTATCCTGAGCGGCATCCAAGAGGGATTTTCCTACACCGATCAGTTCGGACATGCGAGCGTCTGCAGTGATGATTAAGTTTTCTTCTATGGTAACCACAATGGATTGATCCAAAGTGATCCTTCACCTTTTCATGTTCCTTTGAATGATTGTCTTCCTCTTTTGATCGTAGGAGATCGCATAGATGTCCGCTACTTCGTCTATCGGTTCTAGGGTCTGTTGATCTCCCCATGTGAGGTTGTTTCTCAAGCTACCCGTGGTGTATATTTGCTCATGAGTGGGCTCTTGGATTTCTTTGCTCTGTTTTGTAGATCTGACCTCTACTTTTCGTTCGTCTGGGACTTGAATATTGAGCGTAATGGAGGCATCGGGTACAGACTCATCTCTTACTTTCTCATTGGCCGTAGAACTGTCGATTTTATTTCGTGGAGTTTCACCACTCATTCCTACTTTTGTTTCCTATTTTTCAGACTCTCTTGTGTTGAGACCACCTTTAGACCCTATTTCCTTTTGTAATACTTGCTTGTCTTGGACCTCAGGCTCTTGGGAAGTGATTTTCTCGGGACCTTTTTCTTCTTGGACTCACACCGAGGTGTCGTGAGCAGGTTCCATACTCTCGTCGTCACTTTAAATATGTATAAGAGTGCTCAAGGGATTGGGAACTTGTGTCTCTATCGAGACTCGGCCTGTCTCTAGTCGATTTGTCCCTTCTTCCGAAGGATCGATCAACAATGTTGGGGGCTCAGGGTTGCCTAACCCATGGGCGTTGTCGGGGACTATGGACTCAGGATCATTTGACTTCGTCATGATACTTTGAACAGTAGTTGAAACTGCAGGTCCCATTAAAAGATACAGGTCATTCTGCATCCCTTTCATCAACAACTTGGTTTATTGATGTAACAACGTACCCCTTTCTTGTGTAGCTTGATCTTCCGAGAGATCCTTGATTTGTACCGGGGATTCCTGATGAGTTCCTGCAGCTTCAATGTATTCTTCGGTATCGTTTATTCCTTCATCCAATTCATATGCAACTGCTCCTTTAGAGTTTCGGCTAATTTCTTGAACTGCTTGCTCCAGAAACTTTGCTTGTTCTTCATAGCTCATAGCTCTAAACCTGGTTCCTCGAGGATCAGATTTCCTGGCCGCCACCATATTCCAGTCTTGGGCATTCTCAGTAAAAATTTCATCCTCAAACTGGTCATGGGCATAGGGCCAACAGGATGATACCTACGACGTGTGTTGTAGAACCAATCCCTTGGGATCGTGTTTGCGAAATCGGCCAGTTTGGAACCGAAATTCCAATTGACCCAGCCTGAGTTGTTTAGCATGCGCGATATCTTTGACCATACAGAATCCAATATGAAACCCATATGGTATGAAATCCCACCTCTTTTATTTTACTAAAGTTTCATTGTATCCTTGCAGGACGGTTTAATAGCAAATTTTCCCTAACACTAGCCAGTCAGGAACATAACTGGGTAATAAGTGGGGTGCCCCTATGGTGCCAAAAACCCTAATGTAGGTTTCTCGTTCATCTAAATACCAATGGCCAATTTTGGTTATAACCTTCTTTGCTTCATCTGACAATCTAGGGAATTATTTCCTGAAGAGAAAGAAGTATGTGCGTGTAATAAATTGATCACAAATAACAGCATAGGATTTCGTGTACCTATTTTTGTTGAAGTATACATGGACCATGGGCTCCAAAGAGTGCCAATTCAGGTTCATCCCAGCGAAAGCGTTCCTGGTGCATATGACATCTAGTAGATACGAGGCTATGTAGAAGGAGGGGGTATCTCCCTCCTTTGGCACCTGAGCCTGTCTTATGCAGGTGCTCAACTGCTTAGAGATGATGGAACCCCAATTGAATCCTATGCCTAAAATGGAGACTGTAAAAGCCAGAGGCATCCAAGCCTCTGAAAATCAGGAGCAATCTTTCTCCCCATGTAACCTGCAAAGTAGATCCATGAGATATATGTATGGTTCCCTGAGATTGGTTGTTGGATACCAGCCAGCAGTCCAGTTTGTGAATTTTTTGTCTTCTCTCCACCAAGACGACATGATTTTGCTAGTATCATGTGACACATAGAAACTCAGGAAGAAATCAGTACTCTGTTTTAGCTCAGAATCTTTGAGCTTATAGTAACCCTGAACATCTGATGGCAATAAGACTCCGACGCATTCATCATTATCATCATTAATCGAGCATTTTTGGGCGCCAGTGTGGTCAATGATCCACTTCAGGAGATCAATGCAAGGAAATACTGGAAACCATCTTTCCACCATGTGAAGATAAGATTTGTGAATGATAGGGAGGACCTCATCGTCGAGTTTGCTTGTTTCAGGTTCGCTATGCGGGGTATATTCGAGGGGTTCTTCTTCCTTGATTTTCTTGAAAACTTATTCCCAGAGAGGAAATGCCATCTTGGCTCCAATACTTGCCTCTGTGTCTCTGAAATCTGGGGGTTGGACAAAGGGCGCCTTGGTGATTCTCTTAATGACGGATATTGTCTTGGGAGCGAATTATAATTGTCTCACAACTGATGGGGATGATCCTTCTCCTACTTCTGATTCTTGCAGCTTAGGGACTCTCGACGATTTCCTAGTGGAAGGATTCTTCAGAGGCATTGCTCCTGCAATTTAAAATGTCATTTGAACATGTGTACAGAGTAGCGTTGGGTGCAGACATGTAACAATTGAATGCATGAAAACTATTAGTAGATACATACCTATAACGCTTTCTAAGATAATTGCTTAATACTCACTGAACTTTGGGTGTTTCTTCCGAGTTGTTGACTTCACTCTTCTGTATGTTCTGAATTTCTTGCTGTGAAGAATGGGACCATGCACAATGACTCGAACAGGATATAACTAGAGAGGTACTACCAGTCATATCAATCAGTTAATACGAGTAACAAATGTAAATCCAAAATCAATTACCCTCGAATTTATGAAAATAAACCTTAACTGGTTGACAGCGGAGGCATGGGGGAAGATGCATTGTATCGGTGGGTTTAACGGATCCTTTTGATTCATGCACGAGTTGGTAACTAATGTGAGATCTATGAATTAACTACTAGCTTTGAATGTGGCGTATCTGACACATATGGAGGTAAAACGTCTCGTCACGTCACATCACTCTGGCGCAGGGATCGGGGATCAGTTGTTTACTCCTTACCTCTACGTGGTGTTTACTATTACACTTTTCTGTCGAAACCGAATGGATCGGTCTTCGGCGAAATCCTTCCTGAGTTTGTTCGTAGGAAAGAAACGCTTTCATCGGCCGACGCCGATGAAGGTCAATACTCGACTACTTTGACTTTCCAAACGATTTTCACCACCTTTATCTTTCGCCGATGCCGAATTTCTCAAGTGGGTAGGGGAAAAATCTGGGTCATTGATTCGTGCAGACAGTCGATGAAGAATATTGAGTGGTACCCAAAAAAGAAAATGTTCATAGATTTTTTAGGGTGTGTTGAGTGCTCAAGAGGTTGTAAAGGATCTTCTCTAGCATGTTCACCCCAAACCTCTCTAAAAGAGGTAGTGAAGTTGAGATCACCCCCTAGGATTAAATTTTGTTCTTTGATTAAGCCTTCACTCTTGATAGCCTCCAAAAACACGTCTTTTTCAGAGTACGGTCCGTAGCAGTTGATCAACTTCAAATTTCTATCAAGGTCTTTAACACGTTCTTCCAGCAGAATTCCTGTAGGAATCAAGTAAGCATAAAAGTCATCTTTCCTTGGATTCCATGCTAAGATAATCCCACCAAAGAGTCTTGTGGAGTCCACTCCACAAAAAAACCAGTGTGGTAATAATTTACCAAAAATATCCCTTGCTTTTGCCACCCCAACCATAGTTTCCTATATAAGAAATACATTATGTTTCACTAATTCTAAGAGTCTTTTTAGGGCTAAGTACTTGGAGCTTCCCCCCACTCCTATCACATTTAAAGTGGCCATGGTCATTTTTTTACTCTTGTAGGGGATTTTTTTTCTCTAAGCACCCTCAGACCATCAACCACTGTGATACAATTAGATTCACCAAACTGCTTCTCGCTCCCTAGCTTCCTAACACTTCTAGTCTTTAAAGGGGAGAAGTCCTTTTTGAGGCCTCCACGAACAACCCCTTTTGTCATTGAATCCTTTCCCCCCGAACTGTGTGAGTTAATTTTCAACGGGATCCCCTCTTTACTCTTCTTTTCCAAAGGATTTTGTAGTAACTCCCCCCCATCAAGTATAGGAAAAGGTGTTCTAGAGAGAATCTCTCTATAAGATGGCACATGATCAACTATATCTTCTTCAAGCTCAGTCAGCACAATCGGGATATCCCATCCTCCACAGATATGTTCTCCCACAAAGATAGTATCCCTAGAATTCAAGCGGTGAATCCCCACCCCCTTGTCCACTTCAATAACAGAGGACCCAGACGAAAAAAAACCAGGACAAGAAGGGAAATTTGAGTGATCCGGTTCCCCAACATAAGCTGTAGACCCTACAGTTGAGGTATTGTTAGCTATCGTGAAACATTTGTTGGATTCCACAATTTCTGATTCGATCTGTGGAGCATTCCTCAATTCAACAACCTCCATATTATCTTCAGTGTAGCTCCCTTCCGAAGATTCGCACCCTGCACCCAGATGACCCCCTTTCCTATCCATGAATTTACAATCCCCCCCAACCCCCAGGACCATTAGACTATCATCCTCAAAAAGTCAAGTCTCCTCCCCCCCAATCACCAAACTCTTATCTATCAAGTCTCCCAAAACCCTCCCTAATTCCTTCCTCCCTTCGAAACAGAAAAACTAAGAAGCATCCTCACTGTCCTTCAGGTTTAGCGTCATAGGATCCTCAAACACAGGAGTAAAAACTGACCCAAGACCCTCTAAGGAGACACCGACTGTCTTTAACGACTCCAAAAATACATTAATCTTACCCTCCTTAAAACTGACAGAAGGAGTATTAATGACAATAGGTAAAGTTTTGTTGAGCTTACCCGCAATATTTTCGCATTCCACTGCCGAAAAATAATTGAGCTCGGGCCAACCTTCTGTAAGCAGATCCGATTCAGCAGCGTCTATATCGCCAAGATCCACAGAACCATTAAAATCCTCTTCCTTGCTCTTTCCCCACCATTGGTGTCATAAATGGTATGTCTTCTTGCACATAGAACACCTAAATGGAACCCCCAGAAAATCCAGACACTGTAGCACCATAGTATCGTGCCACTCAATTTCTATCTCTGTCAACAGACCTTCATGCATATCCACCTCCACCAATATTTTTCCCAAACACCTATCAAAACCAGAGAAAATTTTAGGGTCTACATATAAGAACTTCCCTATCACATCACCTGTCTCCTTTAGTGCTTCCAAACTCCACAAGGTGAGCGGTCATCCGGGCAATAGGACCCAAAGATGTCTATATCGTATAATCTCCTTCTTTGGATTAAACATGAAGTGCCATTTTTTTAACATAAGGCTTACTCCCTTGAGTAGCCACACCTGCTTTTGAATCCGCTCTGCTTCCTCCATGGATTTGAAAATGAAACAGAACCACCCTTTTATGAGGATATATACATCAAGTATATAACCCAAAACTAGATACCATGTATCCCCCACCCAACTATGAATTTCCCAAGCCCCCATAGCCCTATATCTGAACCTTCCTACAATCCCATGTGATGAAAGAAGGCTTATCTCTTGCATCCCTACATCCCTGCCAAGTGTGACCCTTGGCTTTACCTTCTTAACTCTCCCATCCTTTACAGAGGTTGTGTATAAACCCTCCTTTCCAGCTCTGTGCATCGTGCCAAACCCCATAGCCCCCTTCCTCCTAGCTACCTCCACCACTTCGCGCAGAGCCTCTGCCCCCCTTAGCACCCATTATTCTTCACTATTCCTTACCTTTTCAGGTTTGTCCTATAATCCCCCTCCTACAATAGTTGAAACTTCTAGATTTCTACCTACTAGGGATTGTCTTCCATTACCTCTCGTGCCTCCCTGCTAAACTGTTTTTCTGCCAAATCCTTCAGTGAATTGTCTAAAAGAATGTTAGTCGGCGTACCTCCCCACGCGTCACCCTTCTCTAGGCTAGCATTTATGACAGTCTTTACTACACCGTCTGTAAGGCCACTCACTATAATTCCATTTGTCCCTATCGAGATTCGATCCTCCACTTCAGCCACATATTGACCACCCCTTACATCATCCAGTACTCTTGCATGTATGTACCTTTGAAGATCGTCCTTATATACTTCATCAGGTTGTAGGATTCCTCCCTGACTCCACCATTTATCCTCTGCCAGTCGATCAAGAAGTATCGCCACCTCACCAACCATCTTAACCCTAGATATAGTACATCCACCAGAGCATTAACAACCCTACTCTTAGACTTTAACCCTTCTCATTATGGAACAGCCCGCCTACTCCACTGTCTCACCCACTAAGTAGGTGTAGGTTTCGTTCTACTCGTGGATCCTAACTAGGAGTTAGCCCTAGCCTCCTACCCATAGCGGTCACCTGGTTCAGAACCCTAGAAAAAAAAATTCACCCAAACCCCATTGTTAGTTTGCAATAACTAAAGATATCTTGGCAAGCTTGTCCACCAAAATTTCCCTATAATTTCTACTTAAAATTACTTTTCTACAATTTTCCCCGAAAATGCGTTTGATTATAAATATTTCACTGCATTTTAATAAATCAAAGAATGATTAATTTAATTGGAAAAATCAAACCAGTGAAAATGCAATTGATAGATAGGTGTTTCTATTCCTCTCCATGTTTGATCGATTTCATGACAATATTAATTTCATTTCTACATTTAACTCATTGTGGAATGTTCTAATACAATATTGCAAATAATGATAGAATATTTATAAAAAAAACTTTTATTTACTTATAATTGTTTATGGAATTACATTTAATGAAATTGCTTTATAAATATAGCATACATTTATCCCACTCTTAACATGTTTAGGTTCAAATTTTTGGTTAATTAATTTGTATTTAATTTGTTTGGATTAATTAACTCATATTTTTTCCCTAAAATTGCGTCTAAATTTTCAGGCTAAGTTGACCTAGTCACCTTCTCTTAAGAAAAAAATTATTTCCAAAATTGTGACAAATTCTAGCTAGCCATAAAAAAAAAACCTATCCCATGATTAATTAGCTTAATTAAATAAGATGCATGGTAGAATTGGGTAAATTTTATGGTAGTGAACAAGAGCACCTTAAGATTTGATAGTTGGGAGGAATGGTTCATTTAATAGACAACATTAGAACTCATAGGTATTATGGAGGAACATTAAAAAAAATTGAGAATGACGATGAAACATTTCTTGTCTTGTTAGGACAAGTACAAGAATTAGAAAAAAGCCCATAGACTTTTAGGAAATGTGAAATTTAATTTCATAATGCAAAATGAATATCTTAGACTATCAAAAGGAACATTAAAATCATTATATTTTTGTGGTAATGAAAGTAGGTTTAAAAACAAAAGAGAGTACAATAGAGTTGGGAATCCAAGGAAATCTAGAGTAAGATCACCCAGAAATACATGGTGAACAAGGAAAATCATAACAAACTATGCTAATGTACGAGGACAGTAAAAATAAATCTCTTGAAAAGGAAGGGGACATAGTAGAGAATAAAGCTAATTGAGAAATATGAAAAAAAGTATCAAAGGAAATAAGAAATAGAAAAATACAAAGAGACAAAGGAATTAAAGGAATTAATTCAAAAGAAAAATGAAGATAAATAATACATCAATCAAGAAGACATTGGAAAAAAAGGATACAGAGACATAAGAATCCACACAAGTACATGATGAAACAATGAAAGAGAAAAATCTTAAAACGTGGTAGGAGATAGAGAAGATGAGCATGCGTAGACAAAGAACATAAATGGGAATGGGAATTCAAAAGAAATTTTGAGTAATGATGTACTGATAGAAGAGACAAAGGAAGAAATGAGGACAAAGGTAACATGAAGTTAAGATGGCAATACGGTAACAAGCTAGAGGTAAGAGCAAGGGTGACATTTATCAAAGGAAAACAAAATGTAAATTGAGTTTTAGACAGATTTTACCTTTTATTTTTTATTTTACCCTTTATTTTTGTAGATGAAGTCATTTCTAGCACAAGATAAATGTGGCACATAAAGAGGTATAGTCAAGAGGATACCAATATTAATTGGGTGGGATATCCATATAATCAAAGTTGATTTTGTCTTAAGGGTTTCAAGACAACTTATTTAAGAATGGATTTTACTAAAAATAGATAAGTGGTTAAGCTATTCCTTTGGAGATAATAATACAAGTAGGACATGGATAGTTGGTTTATGTCAGTTTTATTTCTTTTATATAGTAGATGAGTTGGGGGAATTGACATACAGGATATTGATAAAACAATATACATCTCCCTCTTGTAATATATTTGAAACACTAATGGCATATTATATATTATAGAGTGCATTTTATAGTATTCAAGTTCTCATTGTACATTAGTGCATTCTTGTTATGATTATGGATAATTATTTGATTAATGCACCTAGTACTTTCTTAAGTTCATTAAACATTGTTTTATGATTCATTTGTTATGTTTAATGGAATGGACAATGTTACTATGTATTTTTATTAATTTATTTATATTGTGTTATTGAGTGAGATATGGTTAATATATCATTGATTTTATTGTGTTATCAAATGAGCTATGGTAATATATTTTCTTAAGGAAAACCTCATGGGATACCCCCCTCCCTGCCGCTCGCCCTCCCTAGAATCTAGATGAAAGGCGGCTCAACCATGAACTACAATAATGGTTGGAAACCCCTTGAGACTTGATTGAATTTGAACGTGTGACTCGTGGCCTCTCCAATGGCAACATGCCTTGGATGGGTAGTTTGGTTGATTGACCTAACCCTTGGAGCTTATGAGCTATGGTAATATACCATCTCTATGTTTTAGCATTAGTATCCAATAGTAAGAAAATCATGTGCTATGCTAGAGCACCTTTTCATTTCCTTTCCTAAAATTCAATCATGTAAACCAAATCTTATTAGAGTCATTCCTTCTAATTAATGTTTGATCATAAAATCCAAGTGAAGCTCTTAAGATATCCTAGACTTTCATATTCATGGAGAAAATGATTTGCAAGCACAATACTTTCCTTATCCTATGTTTCATCTACCATGTTAAATTCTTCACAAAGTAGCTAGTGTACTTCCAAGTGCTCATTCTCCATCCACCTCCATAAGCTAAATATTTCTCCAATGTCATTCAATGCATACAAACTAACTAATCTAGGCACATGATTTTCTATATTGAAAAGAATCCATACACATTGTTCCAACGAGCCAAAACCCCAATCAAAACATAAGTAACTAATCAAGGGGAGACTTGGGTGTAAACTTTCCTTTTGCATCCTTCATGACTAGAAAAGTAAACAACGTTGTTTGGCCAAATATAGATGGACAAATTCTTGTATATTAGATTTTTGTAAAAATCATTATCTACTTCTCAAAACAAGTTGTATTCTTTGTACAATAGCATTTTGGCAAGTATGGTGGTTTTCTAGTTGGAGGAGCGTGCACATATGTCTGCAGCCAGTAAGCTCGAGAGATAGGGCCACATGCCCTCTCCCTCTCCCTCTCCCTATCACATGCCCTTTTACATATGTTGTTTCCCTTTTCTCGAAGCTTTGTTGCTTATCCCATGCCCCTAGCTCATGCTCCATGTCCCCCTTTTCATGGTGTTTCATTCTATCTACTGCAACATTACGTGTTTGAAAGACGCCACAGGTACGAAGGTACAAATAGATGGAAGACTATGCGGAGGAGGAGGTGGACTATGAACCTAGTCCTTCACATGGCCGCGCCTTCACTTCCTTCGAGGAATTCTTGGAACAGGAGATTCATCCCCCTCCTTTGGTACAACCTTCTCCCACTTCATATCTCGAGGGTAAGGCCATTAACTCTGCTCGTTTGGAGTATGGTAGTAATAAGGAAGAATGTGTCTCGGCTAGTAGAAATGCTAAGGGATGCGCAAAATTTGTGGCTAATGCTCAGGACGACCTCTCAGGTTCCGAAGACTTTGAACAGGGTTTCCCTCTCAACTCTCAAATAATCTCAGACGACAGCCCAATTGATGTCCCTCTGCACACTCAGAAGAAGAATTCTAAAAGCCACTCAAAGAAGCTAGCAAAGTGCTACAGAAAAAACATAGACATGTGAAGAATGGTTGTAGGGGAAGACTTGACAGTTTCAGACATAGCCAATTTCCATGGAAAATTTTTAGTCGGGTGATTCAAAGGAAAATCGCCAGGACACCAGGCCATGCAGACCCAGTTAGAATAAACATAGTCCTCGTTTCTAGGGTATACATCGGAATCTCACGTTTTATCCAAAGGATGGAACTCCTTTTTATTCAAGTCGAAAATAGATAACGAAAAATTGTTGAGAAGAAGCTCGTCTTGGGGGTTGTTAGGCCTAGTGCTAAAAACCTGGATAGTGGAATTTGACCCTGAGTGCGAACCAATCTCCCAGATGAAGGTATGGGCTATCCTACCTAGCCTCCCATTGTACTTTTTAACCAGAGAGGCATTGGAAGTAATTGGAGACAAAATAGGGACTTTCATGAGATTAGAACCCAATTGGACCTAAAAAAAAGACAGGCACTGGGCCTGGATACAAGTGGAGGTTAATTTCAGAGATGGTTTAATTGGGAGCTTAGACCTAGTCCTAGGAGACATAAATGGCACCAAAAGGTGGATTACTGGAGAATTCCCTTTAGGTTCCATGCCTGCCATGAAATTGAGCACTTGCGATCTGATTGCACACATTTTCTACCTGGAAACATACCTGTAAAGAAAACTTGGATAAGGAAATCCACCTGCAACAGATCAGAGAAGGTCGAGGTGGTCTTGACAGGAGAATCTAAGGAAGTTAACTTTGATCCTGGGACCGTCAAAGATTCAAGTGAAGAAATGGGTGATCTAGTCCGCTAGGATGCTCAGACATGTATGATTATAGTTGATATTAGAAGGAATATAAGTCTATTGGAACTCGATCACAGCCATTCCTAAAGGTATCCTTGATAAGATCACAAAGCTTGACAGTTGCTTCTTATGGGATGGAAATAACTCTTCAAGAGGTGTGCATTTAGTGAAGTGGTCCTCTTTAGAAACCCCAAAAGATTTAGGCATATGGGGAATAAAATATCTATGTCTCTTTGCTAGAGCATTGGTTGGAAGGAACTTATGGCACCTATCGGTAGGGAATACGCTATGGAAAAAAGTGATGAGGTCTAAATACCTCCTAAACTTATTTGTCATCGAGTGGTTTAGGAAACCAAATAAATCCTCAAAAGGGTCCATAGTGTGGAAGGATTTGGTCGAAGAATTCCCACTGGTAGGAGAATGGGTGGTGTGGAAAATAGGTGATGGGAAAAATGTCAGGGTGGGAGAAGATCCTCGAATGGGAGCTGGAAATAATTTCAGACTCCTGCCCCCCATCATCCTTTCCTTAAGGAGAAATTACATTCAATATCTTCATGATGTTGCACTGGTCTCCCTCAGTCTCAAGGGCGAGCAGGATGGAAATATGTGACAACTTTAGGCCTCCCTGAGGCCCTTCACGATGAATGGAACTTCTATGTTTCTCATTTACATGAAAAAATTCATCAATCTTTCCAAAGAAAACGAGGACACTTTGTGTTGGTCTCGTAACCCAAAGGATGGATCCTTCACTACCAAGCTGGGGTATAGATCATGGCAGGTGTTATCCCTCAACCAAGTTTTGTCGAAACATTGGTCGTGTTTGAAAATTTTTGGGACTTCGACATGCTGATCGAAGATGGAGTGCCCAGGCGAAGCGGAGATCGCGGGATCTCACCCTTTTTACCAGATTTTTGGGTTTTAGGGTTTATGTAACGGTTATGGGATGTCATCCCATGGGTTTTGCCCATGTTGAGGCCTTTTGTAATGTATAAATAAGTATCTAGGCGATGTAAGAAGTAGACCTAGAGAGTCAATGGCTTAGTGCTAATATTAGCTATGTGCAAGAAGATGTGTTAAGGTTTGTAGAGCTAAGTGCAAATGTTTTGTAAGTTCTTGGTGCAGACAGACTGTGTAAGGATTTGTGCTTTGATCTAACTCGGGGAAGGAGGATCTGGCGAGGTGTGCGCAGATCTCATGTCCTATGCAGAGTTGTCTTTTGGCTTGGTGCTTGTAAGGAGATTGAAGAGACTAATAAAGAAGAGAAGAAGAGTTGGTGGACGTAGCCCCACACTGGAGTGAACCAGGTATATCATGTGTTATTGTGCTTTTTGCAATAATATTTATGGTGTTTATGTACTTATTTTCTTGATCTAGATGCATGATAGGTAGATCCAATGATTTTTAGTGCTTTATGATGTGAATGAATGCTAGATCTGTTCTAATGTTATGTGTTGAATGATTAGATGTGCTTAGATCTTGAGTATTACTGCATTGTTTTGTAATCAGGGTTTGACCTGCGATGTGAATAAGGGGTAAAGGCTAAAAAATATTATTTTTGAGTGCTCTGTTAAGTATTGTGATCACAGATCTGTGTCACAGCTAGGTTGCAGATACCTGAGTCCTGCAACCTCCCCTTCCTCTACCTCGGTTGAGACTTCATCTGCTTCACAGGTGTTGCTGAAAGGGCCGGTAGTTAGGGTTTTGTTGGTGCGTTGAACCCTAGGCTTTCCCCTGTGCCAACAAATGGTTCTGTTGTCGAGACCTGAAACTGTGATTGTTTGGAACTAAATAAAAGAGAAAGCTATGTACGTAGATCTATTGTTTTAGTGCACAGTAATCTACTTGACTTGTGAAGCTCTGTGCTAAGAGAAGGAAGCCTAATCTAAAGAAAGAGGTAAGATCTTAAAGCTTTTTGATCTGGTAAAGGTAAGATAAGTGAAAATTTTTGCTTCGAAAGTATAGATCTAGGTATGTTTGATAGATTTGGTCCTAGTCTCAAAACTAGGGCACAGTTAGAAGAAAGAAGATTTGATCTGAATAGATTTGATAGAAATAGTGAAAGATACCTGATTCTTATGCATAGAAAGAATTTTTGGACTGACAAGTGGATGCAGGACCCTAGAAAGATTTTTTGCAAATTGCAGGTCCATCACAATGATCCCAGTGCGCAGTACAGGAAAGGTTGAGGATCATTTAAGAGAAAGAGAGGATTGACACTGTGGTATAACTGCAGAAGACCGAGACATCTTGCTAAGGAATGCCCTGGTAGAGGTCCTATTTGTCTTTCTTGTAAATTTGTTGGTCATGAGGTTTTGGATTCCCTAGAATGATTGATAAAGTTGAGAAGATGAACTTGAGACAAGAAAACCATGAAGAGGGTCAAAAAACTAAGGATATGTTAGAGAATCAGACAGAATCAGAAACTATGTTATTACAGCTAAAAGAAACATTGAATGATCATAGACACATCAATTTACCAGAGATCTTAAAATAAAAGTAGTGCATAGAAACAAGAATAGGAGACTACGACATAGACTGTGTCTTGGATGAGGAAACATAGGTGAACATTATGCCAGAAAGTACTTGGGAAATTTTGAGAAAGCCTACTATGATTCCTTCATTAGGAGGGATAGGCTTGTCTAAAGGAAAGATAATAACCCTATGTGGAAGACTTACTCATGTACCTATGATTGTTCATGGAGCATTGATTGAAACAGACTTTGAGGTCATTAAATTTGTTGAGAACAACGCTCCTTTTTCACTTTTGTTAGGAAATACTCGGATTGAGGAAGATCAAATCTAGAGGAAAGTAGAGGAAGAATCCACAGAATAGAAAAAGCAAGAATTAAGGGACTTCATAGCCGAGAAAATAAAACGACTAGTACAAGAAAAAGAGGACAAGTCGAAGCAACTGAGGGCCAGAGACTTAGCTATCGAAGTTGAAAGAACATAAGAAGGCTTAAAGAACCTATCCATGCAGGAGAGAAGAGAACCTACCGCAGAAGTAGTAAGAGAAGAGATATTGCATGCAAAACTTTTGAGAGAACATCAGCAGTGCGAATTTACTATCCTAAGAGAAGATAAGAATACAAATGGAAAGAGGAATCCAGAAACTCAAATCACAGGGAAGAAGGCCAGAAAGATCAGTAAGAAGAAATCAAAGTTAGAAAGACTGCAGGAGGTTCCAGTAAAGACTTCGCAGGAAGTAGGCTTACAGAAATTAAACATCGTCGGAATAGCAGAACAACGTAGAATGGCACTTTTCCACGACGAAGCTATATGACAGTTGGAGGTGTCCCGACCGTTCGAATGACACTCTAGAACGGTTAGAAATGTAGTTATTGCATAAACGATCAACAAGAGACCGTTGAGACCACGCCATAATGGATGGAATTGTATTGATTAAGGCATTTCGACCTGTTGGAGGAATCTGTTATGTCGTTGCCTATTTGATCCGTCGAATGCCTCACCAGGACCACTTTTTGAAAACTGTGATTATCCGAGCTAACAAAGAACTGATTTCTATTGCGTTGTTCTTTTGAGACCTCGCCACATGTTTCTTACCTTGAGTATCCATTCACCTACCCAAGATATTTGATCACGAGCGTGCATGTCGAATGACCTTAGCGCAGTAGAGAAGTCTGTGGAGGAGATCCTAATAGACCTTATGGCTGAGAAAGTTATGTCCACGGGAGTACAGGCCTCATCGATGCGATGATTACAAGCATCCCCCTCGACTGGATGTCGATATGGGTCATCCTGAACTACGACAGAGAAGATAAGCAAGCACTGCGACGACCTGGCGAACGTGAAGTTGATCTTGTCGGTCTTGCCCGACTACATCCTGCCTCTGGCTACCGTGGTTATTTGTGAAAACATCCAGCATGACTTTGAGTACATGCTCATCACTATGTACCTCCCGAAGGGGATACGCGTAGTTGGACGACAACTAGGACTGATCCTCGATCTTAAGATCATCGAATTTAACGTAGGATACAGGAAGAATTATGCATTGCTCGCACAACATAGGTACTTGACAAAGATGATTGGGAAGAAGATAAAGACAGTCCCTTAGTCATGGATAGAGGAGATCGTGAGGTCCACCATCCTCAACATCATGAAGATACCCCACTTCGGCAGACATCAAGAGGTTAACGCGTGCATTAAACTCCTCCTGTCATGCTACCATGGAGGTTATCTATGGTTAGATAGGTGCGTGACTGTGGATCTGGTGCTAATCCACATGATCACTGGATTGAGCATGCAGGGACCAGACCCTCACCAGTTCTATCCAGGGAAGGTTGCAGATTTCTCCTTGGCGCAGTGCATAAAGGAAACCTACAGTGATGTGGAGAAGGGGAAGCAAGGCTACAAGGTAGCCTCCATCCAAGATGGCATAGTGCACCTAGCTTTTCAACTGATCATTAGCAAGCTTGTTAGGAAGAACCGACCAACATAAGTTATAGGGTTCGTCGTCGATCTTATAGGGAAGTGTGTTAAAGGGATGCATATGAACTGGGCGAGCTACCTCGTCAACATGTTGGAGAAGGACTGTTGCAAAGCGTAGGACCAAGGCTATGAATTTCACTTTAGCTGGTTACTCATTCTGATAGAATTTTTCACTTGGGAGATGTTGGAGGGAACAATATTCCCAGAAGTCGAGCCATCAAAACCACTGGTCGCGAGGTTCACCACCTTGTGGTATACAAGTGATATGGTGAAGCAGTGGCAGTCGAGTGTTGTCTTCCACACCTACTACCTACAACTCACACGTGACATTGAGTCATTCCCTCGAATGACGTCGAATACACTCCATAGGTTCAAGCCACTCGCAAAGTTCCGTGCATACCAACATTTCATATATATCACCACGTGCAGGGATGAAAACAAGGAGGAGTTAGAGTCTTACTACAAATTGACTGAGGAAGATATTGAGGAGATAACTAAGGAATGGCCTGCAGAATTCTTTGTACCAGTTGGATATGCAGAACTCTCCGACCCCGACCTCATCGAAAGTCATGTGGTCACAAAGACTGAGTGGGATGGACCGATCAACGCTAAGAAAAAGAAAATAAGGAAGAAGTTCAGGAGATAAAAAATGCATCAGAGGAAACTCTGCCTGACTCGCCTGGAGGAGGAGGAGGTGACGAAGTAAACCAAGAAGAGGGAGGGGAAGAGGACAAGCAAGAAGAGCGCGAAGTGACACCGCCGAAAGATCCCCTTACAGAGGTTGAGACGTCAAAGAAATGAAAGGTTTCTCTGAATAAACCCTTAGCGTGGAAGAAGTCGTGAGACAATAAGCCTCAGACACAAAATGTGCTCGCAGTGGATGATATTGACCTCATCATCATAGTTGTAGCAGATGCTTCGAAGGATATCTTGCAGTGGAACGAAGAAAAGAAGGAGACAATGTATGAACGAATCAAGGCAGAGCTGAAGGGGGTACAACAAGCTCTCTATTCGAGTCGTGCAATGTCTACTGTGTCGTCATCATTAGAAGTTGTAGAATTGGGGGATGAGCCCACCCAACTGCGAAGGATAGCAGATGCTACAGAGGCTTGCCTTCGTCGAGTACATGAAGAAAAAGAGCATGCCACAGAGGCCTTGAACAAAGAAAAGGAGGAAGTCTTAGAACAATATTGGGTTGCACAACAAGAGAAATATGACCTTAGAGAAAAATTCGAAGAGGACAGAGAGCAGATCCAAAGAGAAAAAGACCAACTGCTCGCAGAGCAGATTGGGGTTAGAGAAGCATTCACTAGATCACTTCGCTCTATGCCGAGATTGGATCAGATAGAAGAAGAGACAACTGAGAGCCAAGTGGGGAATCTCGTTGAGGCCATTTAGCAACTTCAAGCAAGAGTAGCAAAGCTAGAACTGGAAGCAGTGCCTAGCACCCTGCAAGAAGTAAGAGATTAGAGGGAAGAAACTGTTAGGAGAGAAGTAGAAAGAATAAAGGAGTTGTCTTTAGAATGCAAGCAGTTAATCAACCTAAGTGTGCAGACTTATGAGCGCCTTGCAGAAGACCCAGAGCTGAGGAGATTGGAGGCACGGCTCCAGGAGTCGAAGTAACAGGCGTCGACAGTGCAAGTGCAGTTAAAGAAGCTTACGATCGTTGAGAAGATGAAGAGATCAAAGGAGAAGTGTGCAATTCAGTAGCAAGTCACTATTATGTAGAGCAGAGTGATGGAGGTGACACAACGACTCCAGCCAGTGCAGGATGAAGCATGCACCCTCTTTGAAGAAATCGAGGGACAAGGATCACAGCTGGAACAGGTGGTCACAGCATGGGAACAACGCCTGGAAGGGCCTGTCACCGAGCAAGTCATTCAGGAGTTCACCAAGAAGGAGGCTCTTGTGAAGCAACAAGTTGAGGCAGCTCGAGGCCTTCAAAGCAGTATTGCCCAAATCAGAGTGACTCGATATGAGTCACAAGTGAGTGTTGGGGGCCTTAATGCTAATATTAGCTATTTGCAAGAAGATGTGTTAAGGTCTGCAGAGCTAAGTGAAAATGTTAAGCCCTGATATTGGCTCATTACCCCTTAATTGGGGCATATTATATTAGTAACATTATTTTATTTATGTCGTCTTTAGGCCATTAGTTGTAATTATACCCCCTAGTCTCCTATATATACCAAGGAGACATTTTCATTTTGAATCATCTTGTACTTGAACATTTAAGTGGGGTAAAAGGAGGTTGCCCCCTCGAAGAGGCTGATTATCTCAAATTATCTCTTTTTCAAGGCATTGAGTACTTTTTCTGAGGTTTTTCTATGCTATATTGATATTTGGTTCTTAACATATGGTATCAGAGCTCAAGGTCTTGGGGTTTCGCTGCTACATCTAAGACAGCTTGGAATTTTTGGTATAAATTGTTTTCTACAACTTTTCAGAAGGAACGTCTTGGAGGATATTTAGTAGATGGATCAAGGTACGTTGGGATCGAAATTCAGCTCCTGGGGCCTTATACTTTCGGATATACAACATGTACAAGATAGGGTTCTGGAATCATCCTGAACTGAGTCATTACGGAATTTCCGCTATAAAAAAATCTATGTAATGTTTCAGACCTTGAAATATGAAGGCTATTTAAAGAAATTAGTAAGGTATATGTGGTAAAAATTTCAGCTTCTGGGTCATCTTAAATTTGTAGATACACCCTGTGTAAGATAGGGTATTTGACTAGTCCTATTGACTAGTCTCAAGAAGGTGTTCCAAGTAAAACAGTCATAACTTCTTCCTAGAGTATCCAAATTGAGTGGGACTGGTTTCATTGGATCGTGGATAGTCTGTAGTATTTTTGGTGCAAGTTTCATAATTTTATATCAATTATTTTGTGTGGGGAACACTATATAAGTGAGATCTCCTGGAAAGGCCAAAAATCGGCAAGTTATGGAGAAGTTACCGTAAATTCCACTTGGCACATCCAATTTTAATCAGACCTATGGCATTGCAGAGAATAAATATCATAGAACTACATAAAAGAAATTTTCATACCCATAAGGGCCGAAACTTGGGAGATACAACAGAAGAAATATTGTCTAGCGGAACCACCTCAAAATCAAGGTTCAAAAGTGATACTTGGCCAACATGCCACCAAAAAAGGGAACTTCTACACCAAATAAGCCTCCAGAAAATCCTACTTGGACTCTTGATGAAAGTGAAGAAATGTGTAGGGACATAAATGAACTACAAAAGAAGATGGATTCAATGGAAGCTAAGTTGGATACTAAGATGGATTCAATGGAAGCTAAGTTGGATACTAAGATGGATGGTTTAAAAGGGTAGATCATGGAAGTATTGAAAAATTTCGTAATAGATAAGACACCTAAAAGTGAAAATGCATCCCATGAAATTCATGATGAGGACACAAGGAAGGTGAATCAAGAATGGAGAAACTCCAACTTTGGTTTGAAGACCAACCATGTTCCTAAGATTGATATGAGGAAGTTTGATGGCAAGGACCTAATCACATCGATACTTCAGATGGAGCAATTCTTTGATCTCCATAATGTGCCACATACACAAAATGTATGAATTGCTTCTTTATATTTAGAACCTAATCAATTTGTATGGTATCGATGGATTTGTTCTCACTAATCGCTAGTCACTTGGACAATTTTCATGGAAGAAATGATAGCACACTATGAGGATACAAGGAGCAATACCTTATTTAGCCAATTGATAAATCTCAAGCAAAAGGGTTTAGTTACCGAGAACATTGAGAACTTCCAAAGATTGAATATAAAGGTAACCGATATTCCAGATGAGCACTTGATTGATGTATTCATAGGAACTTTAAAGGACAACATTCAACATGAGGTTTGCCTTTGGGAACCCAAATCATTAGAGAATGCATTTAAGGTGGCAAGAAATGTTGAAAGTAAAAATATGTCTATGGCTACTAGAAGGACCAATCCTAACATCTATAGAGAGAACAATGCTCCTTCTTCTAAAACAACTCAACCTACAAGGTTGACACCTCAAAAATTGGAGGAAAGAAAAGCAAAAGGTTTATGCTTTAATTGTGACAGCAAGTACAGTAAGGGACATAAGTGTGGTGAGAAGAAATTATTCTACATAGATTGTGAAGAGGAAGAAGAA
>ML791168.1:784077-815002 GCA_009831015.1 Picea engelmannii
AAATCGTGTATTATTGTATATCTGTGTTTATGGTTTCATCTCTGATACATTTCTGTTATATTATTGAATATCTGCAATATCTCTGTGCATTTCTTTATTATATCTCCGCTCTCATTTCGTGCCGAAAATAATCCGGATCAGAATGAGTGCTAGATTTTTTCTAATGCTATGTGTTGAATGATTAGATGTGCTTAGATCTTGAGTAATATTGTGTTGTTCTGTAATCAGGGTTTGACCTGCGATGTGAATAAGGGTTAAAGGATAATGAATATTAATTGTTGAGTGCTTTGTTAAGTATTTTGATCACATATATATGTCCCAGCTAGGTTGTAGACACCTGAGTCCTGCAACCCCCCTTGCCTCTACCTCAGTTGATACTTCATCTGCTTCGCATGTGCTGCTGAAAGGGCCAGTAGTCAGGGTTTTGTTGGTGCGTCGTTGAAGCATTGAACCCTGGGTCTTCCCCTATGCCAACAGCAGGAGGAAAGGGAAAATTCCCAACCACAATGGTGGTGGAAGGTTTTATGGAAATCCAAGGCCCCACTGTGTTGTAAACTAATTATGTGGTTGGCCTTAACCAACAAACTTCTGACCTAGGAAAATCTGGAAAAAACGAACTAGCATGGTCCAAATTGTTGTGTACTTTGCAAATTAAACTTTGAATATGCCTCTCACATTTTTCTCTCGTTCCCTTATGCAGGTCAGGTTGCCACGACGATAAAAGAAAATTTTAAAGTAGGTGTGGATTGGAATAATCTTAACCTAGAGGAATGATATAAGTTGTGGATTCAGAACAGGTTGTTAAAGATGTACGCAGACCTACCATGTATTTTGGTTGCAAACTTATGGTGGGAGCGCAACTCGACAATTTTTAAAGATAAATGGATGTCACAAGAAGTGATTACAGCTCTAACCCTGGTACAAGCAGAAGAGTCCAAAGAGGACCCAAAAAATATAAAGCAAAGGATACCCTCCTTTCATGTTCTGGATTATTTTGTGTTGTGGGATTATTTCGACGGTTCCAGCCAAGGACACCCATCTTCCATTGGCATAGGAGTTGTGTTATTATTAAATCTGAACCATTATATTTACATCAGGTATGCACCAGGTGGAGGTTCCAATAATAAAGTAGAACTCGTAGCATTGTGTAACCTTCTAAAGAAAACAAAGCAAAAGGATATCAGGAAGCTTTAGGTCATGGGAGATTCTAAGTTGGTGATTGATTGGGCTAAAGGAAAATTCTTCATTCAAAACATCACTCTGGCCAATATCTTAAGAGACATAAGACTTTCTTTTCAATCCTTTGATTAGTTGTCTTTTCAACATATATTGAGAGAACTTAATGTAAAAGTGGATGAACTCTCAAAAGAAGCTTTACAATTGTAAAGAGGGGCCTTCGGGTACTATGAGTATTTTGAATGAACTAAAATAGAAGCAATGGAATTTTGTCTATGACTCTTTTATGTATTCGACTTGAAAATGGTGCCGGATATCAAAGATAGTACATAATGTTTTGTAAGGATATAGAACAGTAAGACGAATGTAGACTCAGGATATTTTTGAAACAGTATGAAAGTAAGCCTTCTAAGACAATTTTGTAAGTTTGGAACATGTATATTCTATGAATATAAAAATCTTTTTTTTCCTTGGAAAAAAACACATTTTGGCAAGGATCTAATAACTCCTAAATACTCCATGATGTCATTTTCATTAAGATAGCATAATAAGAGTTTTAACATGCATGTTCTCCCCATTGTCTCCTATGATTTCAATGGCATCATAGAGTTGGAAGCAGAGATGCCCTTGAGGACATGTGTGGAATAATCATCCATAATTATCACTTTTTCTCACCTCATGGTAGCCTTGAGCTTGAGGATTTCTTAAAAAATATAGAGTAGACGAGAACAAGTTCTTTTGGAATTGTTGTGACTAGTGACTCCTTGATAGGATTGAGGAAAGTCCCTAGGATAATATTATTCACATTGTGTCTTGTCATTAGACGGTGAGGAAAAAACTTGGCCTTGTTTAGTTAAGGCCAAAACTGCATTTACCGAGTCTTATTAACTTTGAACATTTTCTAGACTACTTGGGTCCAACCATCCTTGTTTTTAGTTAGGGCCATGAAACATTTTGTATATACATGGCGAACAAAAACCTCAAGATCCTTAGAGATGCATACTTCACACAAACTCTTTTCTAAGAATGGACTTAATAAAAACGTGTCACAATTGTGATAAACAACTTACCCAATGCTTTAGAGATATGTTTAGACAAAATGACTAATATTGGATCTACGAATTTATCCAAGTTTTAGAAACAAAGTTTTGTTTCCTTTTTTTGGCATGGAAACAGTTAGCTTCATCAAGAGAAAACAACAAGGATGTCTTTAGAAAACCAAGGTCTGTGAGAAGCAATTTAATTGTGATAATTTTTTTAAGGAAAAAAAAACCCTTTAATGAGCACAGTGTGTCTAACTTAGAATGACCAACCACGAGGGCATACCACATCCTCCATTTTGTATCTAAGCTTCAACCATAGCCTAGGAAAGAATACAATTCATAATATAGACAAGTAATATATGTTTTGAATACCAAATACAAATAATTTCATACTTTGAAATAAAAAATATCTCATAATAAATCTTTCATACAAATTTTAATAAACACTTAAATCATGATCATGATGTAAAAAAAAAAAATTAAATTAAATTAAATCACATTATAAATTCAATAAAAGAAAATCAATTCAAATTAAATCATAATAGATTCAATATAACTTAATTATAAAAAACACCACCAAAATAGACTAATCTAAACCAAGAAAGTAAAAGGACATGAGTAATAAATACAAACATAAATATTACCTTACTACATGCACACTTCAAATCCAAAAACATATAAAAAAACACAAGACTAAAAAAAAGTAATGTAATGAACAAAAAAAATCCAAGTATTATCTTGGCTATACCTTTATAATATTAAAGGAAATGACTCTCATCCTTCCAACTTTCCAAAGTGAGTATTATTTGTGTTTTGATGGGTGGAGGAGGGCCAAGGATTGTATAATTCAAACCTTGTCATAGGTATGAGCTTTGGATTGCATTGGTTTGGGAGATGTTTGGAGTTTTTTTTGAATTGTTGATTTGGGTATGTGAAAATAGAGATTTTATGTAGGATTTGGGGGCATAGCCACTCCAATGTGAGCAATTTTTTTTTTTTTTTGTGGATAATCAATTAGTCATTTCCTATTTGATATACAAAGTGTCTAATTAAGATGAATCTCATAGCATTGGACATATAAAAATATTGGAGATTGTAATATAATAAAAAAAAGGCAAATTGGGAATCTTGAAGTTGATTGTGGCATGCTCTATCAATTGGTTTTGCAATGGTTTTGGATTTTACAAGGAGCTCTCAATGTATGAAATTGGTTTCACATGTTGCATTTTTGCCAAATTATACAAAAGAAAAATCAATCTAAAAGCCCAAGTACATGTAGCAAAAGAAAATTTAGGTTTAGCTATTTTTTACAAAATAATCTTAACATTAGACTAGTTTTCTAGAAACTATACTAATAAAATTTTATACAACATTTTGGTAAAATGAGTCCACTCTATTAGATACAATCTTGAATTTTGCATATTTTCTTAAAGATTCACTTCTAGAGAGCCTTCAACTTTACCAATTTATTAAATTAATATAAAAATAACTTAATTGAATATAAACAACACCACAGTAAAAACTTTATTAAAAACAAATCTATCAGGTAGGAATTTTTTAATATTAATTAAAAACACTTATCATTCATTAAAAAAAATTCAATACAAACATGGCATAGATATGAAAATAATATCATTTAGCATTTATCACATATAACATGAAATAGAAATGGAAATAATATCGTTTGGCATTTATCACATAGAACATGACATAGATATGGACATGATATCACATGAAATAGAAATGGAAATAATATAGTTTGGCATTTATCACATAGAACATGACATAGATATGGACATGATATCACATGAAATAGAAATGGAAATAATATCGTTTGGCATTTATCACATAGAACATGACATAGATATGGAAATGATATCATTGGACATTTATCTATCACATAGCATGAGAGTTAAAATGGTGTAAAAATATTCTGTAAAATGAGTGCATTAATGTCAGAGTTATTACTCTGTCATTTTACTTTAGGTAGACATTATTTTGATAATGTTTTTTTTAGTCTTTGTTGTAGGCATAGAGGGACTATAACGATCGATAAGTCGTTGACTTCATATTAGTTTGTCTTTTGACCACAAATATTTTCATATTATCTATTGTTGGAACTAGGGAAATGAAAACATCGATTTGTATATATAAAAAAGTAGCATATTTGTCATGATCTGATTGGATAAGGGATTGGAGGTCTCATTGTCGTCTTCGCTCTTCCCAATGTTATATATGTTGGCATATCCAAAGTATTTGATCGTATATGGTCTTTTTGAATCATATATTTTGTTATGCATTCGTCGAAGGTGGATTAATGCTAGCATTAGTTCGAATGTTTGGTTTAGCATTTTATGCTAGGTAAATTTATGG
Organism: Picea engelmannii; assembly: GCA_009831015.1. Taxonomy (NCBI): domain Eukaryota; kingdom Viridiplantae; phylum Streptophyta; class Pinopsida; order Pinales; family Pinaceae; genus Picea; species Picea engelmannii. Next base: position 788,670 of record ML791168.1, read on the forward strand.
CAATGTTTGATATGCTGGCATATCCAAGTTTGGCCTTCGAATACATTCTCTGGTGTTCAAACTATTGTTACAAAAAATATAATATTTTTTTAGGGATATGTCAGAGCGCTGCCACATTGCATTTTTTTCTGAAATGTTTACAAAACATTTCTGACAGACTTAAATGTTTACCTAACAGCCTTGGTAGCGTTCAATGGTTGTTTAACAAACTTGTTACAATACATTTTCTTCTGTTTTTTAAATTTGTATGCTTCAGCGGCATTGCTGGTTCACTAGTTCATGCTTGTTTTTTACATCTCCCTTGATTTCTTATTTGCATGTTGTTGTTGTTCTTGCTTGCATGTTCGTGTTGTTGCAGTTTGCACGTTTGGGGTTCTGCAATCGCGATTGGAACTAAGTCATTCCTGGTGGAGTGGTTGTTGCTTGCTTCTTTCTTCACTGCATGTTATTTATTGTTGTTTGATTCGCCTTTGCAGGGTTAGGGTCATACGCCTGTAGTTGGGCCTTTTGGTGCTTCTTAACTGGGTTGTTGTTTGCTGCTTATTCTTGTTTGCCTGGTTAACTGGTTCATGCTTACTTTTTGCATCTCCAATTATTTCTTATTTGTGTGTTGATGTTGTTCTTGCTTGCCTGTTCGTGTTGGTGCAGTTTGTACGTTTGGGCTTCTGCAATCGCGATTGGAACTGTGTCATTCCTGGTGGAGTGGTTGTTGATTGCTTCCTTCTTCATTGTATGTGGTTTATTGTTGTTTGATTCGACTTTGCAGGGTTCGGGACCTATGCCTACAGTTGGGCCTTTTGTTGCTTCTTAACTGGGTTGTTATTTGTTGCTTGTTCTTGTTTTCCTAGGGTTTGTAATGTTGGGATGTTGCATCCACAGTTGGATCTCTTCTTACATTCTTTTGCAGTGGAGTCTACATAGAATACTATTAGGATAAAACAACATACAAAAAAATTGCAGTCAATGTAAATTTCATCTCTTATGCGTTCAACCAGAGTTTGTTGTCCTTAAAATATATTTCATAGTTGTCGGCCTCAAACTATATTTCATAGCTGGCGATGCTTTTCCATGGATTATGTGTTGTTATGGTTTCATGGTTATGAGAGTAGGTTTTGTTGTGTGAGTGATATAGTTGTTCTCTCCCTTTTATTTTCCTCTTCTAAACTATGTTTCTGGCTCTATAGTTTCTCGCCTTTCTGTGGTCATTCCGACCGACCGCCGTTCGGTTGCATACTTAGGCAGTTTTATGGACACAACTTCACGGATAGGTTATATCGAACTATGACAGGCCATGTTTAGTGTATACATCTTGCACCCAGAACTTTCGTGCTCTAGAATTTGACTCGGCACTCCTCGAACTCGCAAGTGTGCCTCTGCCTACAATGAGTTTGTCTATTTTACCTAGCTTTCCATATTTAGTCAGGTTTTCAAAGTTTGGTGGGTTGACGCCTTTCCGGGTTTAGAAAATTTAAAACTATCCCCGCTACCTTCCGTCATTCCCAATAGACATCAATTATGCTTTCAAAAGCCACAACCGACCAAACAGGTTCGAAAAGATTGGATTTAGTAAGCGAAAATCTCGAGGACATCTCCCATTAAAATGAATAGATAGACAAATATTATGGGATCTGGTAATTTCTTTTGCCTACATTTTGAATTTGAATATATATATATATATATATATATATATATATATATATATATATATATATATATATATATATATATATATATATATATATATATATATATATATATATATATATGTCTCTTTTAGTTTTCTTAAAGGCTTCAGCATAGTCCACGAACGTGTCACCCACAGAGCCTTGACGTCATGTCCCTCTTTAATATTGTGCATATCTTAGATGTCAGATTTGAGAATCTGCTCGGATATGGGAATGTTAATACGTGCTATTAGTCACTATTCAGCGTACATATTCGAAAAGATTGACATTAATAAGAGAAAATATCGAGAACATCTGTCAGTAGAATGAATTAACACAAAATCTATGAAAGATCATCCAGCGTTGCTTTTAAATACTTATTGCCATTTCTCTCTATCATCAAAGAGTTGCGCTTTAGGGTGCCTTCGTTCTAATGTCCCTGTTCATCGACATGTAAGACAAGTTAGAGATGCGATTGAGGCCCAGATGAAAGAAGAGAGACTAGTTTTATGTGACGTGAGCTTTGAGTAAAAAAAAAAACTATGTTATCCAACAGAAACTCAGAGAGGAGGAAAAAAGAAGAACAAGTATCTTCTGGTTGGTGTTCTCCCTATGTTCGATGCTTTGGTTGGTTGAAAAGGTTGCTTGGAGATTTATTTGTTGAACTTCTTTGTTTTCTTGCTGGGAGTTGTAATGGATTTTCAAGTCATGTGCAAAATTGTTCTTCGTTGAAGTATATAGTTTCTTCCAACAACACAGATTTGGCAAGTGTATCGAATTTTGCAGATCCCACAAGAATTTATCTTCCTCGGGGGTGGCGCACTTACCGTGGCTTGAAAAATGGCCTGTGATGTTCGTAAATGACACGAAATATTACTCCATTTGTGAATGTAACCATAGGCGACTAACAAAAACTGTATGGGTGGATAAAACGACATATTATCACTACAAAAGTTTCTATTTCAAGGTTTATTGAACTACTTGTGGGTGTGGTAACCGAGTTGAAAGAAAACCATGTTCTTTGTCAAAGTTTGTTCATCTTCCTTTGGATGTAGTTACAGACTCCACATATTTGGCGTCACCTCTGAACATTCCATACCTTTCTATGGGCCGCCATATCTGCCATCGCTATGAGGAAAGATATATTCTGATGCAATCTGCAACATTTGATACACTTGCTAGACATGTGCTGATGTGTTCTGCAGCATTTGATACACTTGCCAGACCTATGCTGCCCGAAGAAGTGATGTACCTCAAAAGATTAACATTTTGCAGCTGGGTTGGACATTTTCTCCAATTTACTGTAATAAAGCAAAGAATTTCAACATACAAATCTTCAGGCAGCCTTTTCAACCAAACAGATGATCGAATACATGGAGAATAGCAGTCACAACATACTTGAATATTTTTCCCGTCCCATATCTATTGTGACATAAAACGACTCCCTCCACATTGAAATCGGCTTGAATCGCATTTCTAAGTTGTCTCGGATGTCAAGGTTCCTGAACATTGCAAGAAAAGAACCTTAAACCCCAAGTTTTCGATGGCAGATGGAAATTAATACTTGAAAAAGAATGGAATGTTGAATAACCAGCGATTGCAAGAAGGCCATATATGGAAGAGACAAGCTATTCAAAAACTAGGATAGATGTAGTTGGCAGTAGCAAATAAGTACAAGACCCAAAATTGATATTCAACTCGTTTATTTTCGAATAAAGAGTTTGCACGTTAAGAAAACTGTGAACACGCTTCATCAATGTACATATTTTTTATTGGTCGGCGGCAGGCGAAATCGCAATCGTTGTGGAAAATAGTCTCAGTTGTATTTTGTAACCCATCTTATTTGAATATAGAATAATTCTGGTTTATTTTTTAATAGTATTTTCCAATCTCTGGTATTTGTTTTAATTTTATTTTGGAGGACCCGTCTTGCTTCTATTCTTCGGGTCCCATAAATATAATGAATTAATGAGTTACAAGAAGGTAGGTCAAGTGTTGACGCAATGTTCTTGTTCAGTATCTTGCATATATTGCAGCTTCTTCTATTTGATAATATACGTGCATATATACTAATATCAGTACTATTGGAATAAATACAAAAACTTCTTCTTCGACAAAGCTTAGACAATTATGTTTGGGTTTGCGGTATTAAACAACTATGTTCCTTGTTTCATCATATACATCTTGCAGCCAAAGAGCTTCCGTGATCTACAATTTATGCTTTAACTACTGATAACTCACCAGGAATTTGAAAATCTTGGCATTAATAAAGGAACGGATGAAGATGTCTTAATTATTTAAATTACACCAAATTTTGATTACATTTAATTTAATTTAAATATTAATGTTTATGGAGAGTCAACGTTTGTTCATGTCATTGCAAGGAATACAAGATGAATAGATGATAAGGAGTTTATCTCGCTGAAACCACAATGCAAATTCATGTTTCTTGTTGTGTTATATACATCTTGCAGTCAAAATTTTCGTGGTTTCAACGAAATTTGCGAACCGAAGAGCATCCTGCAAATTGGGAGATCATTTTCATTTGAAACAGAAACAATCCATTAATATATATTAGTATGAATAGTATTCATATAAATATGAAAACTTTCTCCATTAATACATATTAGTATGAATACTATTGAAATAGATACCAAACCTTTCTCTTGGCCAATACTTATCCAGTTATCTGGCCAGCAGGCCCCGGTTTCGCGGTACCCAACACCTATGTCTCATGTTCCGTCATATACATCTTGCAGCCAAAGAGCTTTGGTGATATGAAGTTTATGCTTTTACTAGTGAGAACCCAGTAGGGGTTCGAAAACATTGTCATTAATAAACGAAAAAAAAATAAAAAATAAAAAATAAATAAAAAAGTTTTTCGACTGTCAGATACTTATCCATTTTCCCCTTTTCCTTTTCCCATCCATTATGGATTTCTGGTTTTTATTCTTATTTGTCTTTCTATGATGGGCGGTTGCAGGGTTCACGGGCTGACATATCTTCATCTCCATCTATATATTCACATGACAAATCCGACCGACCGTTGTTCCTTTCCATATCTAGTCAATTTTATGTTCGCGGTTGACAGGTTGGCACATACGAACTGACATTTTCTTCTTCCCACCCGTTATCACTTTCTGGATATATACTTATTCTCCTTTCTATGGTATCTGGTTCTAGAGTTGGCAGACTGACATGTCTTCATCTCCATATATATCCTCACATGACGGATCCGGTCGACCGTTGTTCCTTTCCATACTTAGCCAATTTTATGGTCGTCGTTGCGGCGTCGACGCTCATGAACTCGGCTTTTTATCGTTTCGTTATATACATCTTTCACTCAAAACATCCGCTATCTACAATTTCACCGTGGGTTCCTCGTATACATTAACTTCATTCAAAGTATCTCTTATTTCCTTCCATCCCCAACAACTTCGCATCCTTCCTGATATACATCAACTATGCTCTTACTAGTGACAACTAGACACAATGGTATGAAAGATGCTTCCGTGATCTACAATTTATGTCTTACCTGGTGAGAACTCAGCAGGGGTTCGAAAGCATTTGCATTACTAAGCAAACATTGATGTTCTTCTGTGAGATACTTAGTCATTTTTCCCTTGTCTTGTTCCCGTGTATTATCGCTTTCTAGTTATATACTCAGTCACCTTTATATGATCACGAGTTCCAACGTTGGCCTGGCGAATTGGACCGCCCACTGTTCCTTTTCATACTTAGTGAATTTTATGCCCGTGGTTTCCGGGTTGGTGCTTTCGAATTGTGTTGCTTGTTGTTCTGTGATATACATCTTCTACTCAAAATTTCCGTGATCTACAATTCCACTACAGACTCCTTCGTTATTTTTTCCTTTTTCTTCTTCCCGTGTATTATGGGACTATAAAGTATGGACACAATATTTTATAGAACTTGTATGGATTGTGCATTCCATACCTAGCCACTTTTTGGATCGCGGGTTCTTGGGTGGGCAGGCTCAAAATTGGGCCTCCATTGTTCTATGCCCTACAAATAGCACCCAGAATTCTACAATATACAAATTGACAAGCAGACCTACGGGCTGGCTGACTCAACATTTCACTTCTATTGTTTCGTTTCCTTCAAACAACGCTCGCAGTTCCTCGATCTAGAAATTGACACATGGACTCCAGGGTTGGCGGGGTGAAGATTGTCATTGTTTACGGATGGTAATCCCTATAAACTATCTAACAATATCTAAAAACATTATTTTTAATACTATATTAGCTCTTGGTAGTGACAACTAGACACAGGTACGAAACAGTTGGCATCACACCCTTCGCAATATACAAATTGACTACCGAATTCTGACATCGTCCGCTCTTCTGTGTTACAGATTATGCATTCAAATGTTCGTAGCGATACAATTTGAACGTTGGGGCCTCGCGTTTTCTGCGGAGACCTTGTCAGCCTATTTTGGATCCTCCTGTTGCCAAGTTCACGAAATGTCCAACTCTTGGATACTGTTTCGGGTTGGCACCAAGCTTCGTTCTACCACGGTTCACAAATGTTTCAAAGTATTCCCAGTAACTTCCTCTTGTTCCTAATATAGATTGGTTGTGCTCTTACTGGTGACAATTGAACACAATGGTACGAAACAGTTGGCATCTGGCCCTCTGCAATATACAAATTGACTACCGGATTCACATCTTCTACTCAAAATTTCTGTGATCTACAATTCCACCGCGGACTCCTTAGCCTTTTTTCTCTTTTCTTCTTCCCATGTATTATGGATTTTTGGTTATATACTTAGTCGCCTTTCTATGGTCGCGGGTTCCAGCGTTGGTGGGATGACATATCTTTATCTCCATCTATATAATCACACAAAGAATCTGACCGACCGCTGTTGCTTTCCATACTTAGCCAATTTTATGGTCGTGGTTGTCGGGTTGGCACTTTCCAACTCTACTTTTTGTTCCGTGGTGTACTTCTTGCACTCAAAACTTCCATGATCTACAATTCCACCGTAGACTCCTTAGACTCGCAAGCTTCACTCTACCACCGTTCACAAATGTTTCAAAGTATCTGTCGTTGTCTTCCATCCCCACTAACTTCGTGTCTTTCCTAATATACATTGGTTATGCTCTTACTAGTGACTCTTACTAGTGACAACTGCACACACTGATACGAAACAGATCGCATCCACCCCTCCGCAATATAGAAATTGACTACCGAGTTCCGACATCGTCCCCTCTTCCGTGTTACAGATTATGCATTCAAATGTTTTGAATGATACAATTTGACCGTCGGGGCCTCACGTCTTATGGGGAGACCTTGTGAGCCTAGTTTGGATCCTCCTGTTCACGGGTTCACGAAATTTCCAATTATTAGTCATTGTTTCGGGTTGGCGCATTCGAACTTTGTTGCTTCTCGTTCCGTGATATATATATTGCACTCAAAATTTCCGTGATTTACAATTCCACGGTGGACTCGTTGGTCCTTTTCCCCTTTTCTTCTTCCCATGTATTATCGTTTTGTGGTTATATACTTAATCGTCTTTCTATGATCGCAGGTTCCAGCGTTGGTGGGTTCACATATCTTTATCTCCATTTATATAATCACACAACGAATCCAACCGAACGTTGTTACTTTCCATACTTAGCCAATTTTATGGCCATGGTTGTCGGGTTCGCAGGTTCGAACTCTGCTTCTTCTTGTTCCGTGATGTACATCTTGCACTCAAAATTTATGTGATCTACAATTTCACCGCGGACTCCTCGAACTCGCAAGCTTCACTCTACCACGGTTCACAAATGTTTCAAAGTATCTGTTGATGTCTTCCGTCCCTACTAACTTCTTGTCCTTCCTAATATACATTGGTTATGCTCTTACTAGTGACAACTGCACACACTAATATGAAACAATTCGCATCTGGTCGTCCGCAATATACAAATTGACTACCGGGTTCCACCATCGTCCCCTCATCCGTGTTACAAATTATGCATTCAAATGTTTCGAACGATACAATTTGACCGTCAGGGCCTCACGTCTTTTGGGGAGACCTTGTCAGCCTATTTTGGATCCTCCTGTTTACGGGTTCACGAAATCTCCAATTCTTAGTCACTGTTTCGGGTTGACGCATTCGAACTCTTTTGCTTCTTGTTCTGTGATATACATATTACACTCATAATTTCTGTGATTTAGAATTCCACCGCGGACTCCTTAGTCATTTTTCCCTTTTCTTCTTCCCATGTATTATCACTTTGTGGTTATATACCTAGTTTTTTTTCTATGATCGGGGGTTCCAGTGTTGGCGGGCTGACATATCTTCATCTCCATCTATATTCTCGCATGATGAGTCCGACCGACCGATGTTCCTTTCCATACTTAGCTAATTTTATGGCCGCGGTTGTAGGGTTGGTGCTTTCGAACTCTGCTGCTTCTTGTTCCATAATATACATATTGCACTCAAAATTTATGTGGTTTACAATTCGACCGCAGACTCCTTAGTCCTTTTCCTCTTTTCTTCCTCCCATGTATTATCGCCTTCTGGTTATATACTTAGTCATTTTTCTATGATTGTGGGTTCCAGCCTTGGCGGACTGACATATCTTCATCTCCATCTATATCCTCAGATAATGAATCCGACCAACCATTGTTCATTTCCATACTTAACCAATTTTATGGCCACGGTTGTCGGGTTGGTGCTTTTGAACTCTGCTGCTTCTTGTTCTATGCTATACATCATGCACTGAAAACTACCGTGATCTACAATTCCACCGCGGACTTCTCGAACTCGCAGGATTCACTCTACCACAACTCACAAATGTTTCAAAGTATCTCTCACTGCCTTCCATCCCCACTAACTTCCCGTCCTTCCTTATATACATTAGTTATTCTCTTACTGGTGATATACAAATTGCCCTCTGGATTGTCCTACCATACCCTCTTCATTGTTACGCATATTGCACTCAAAAAAATTTGAGACATACAATTTGACCCTCACACCCTCACCTCCAACGATTGTACCTTGTAACCCTATTTTGAAGTTGCTTTTCCCCGTACCCACGACCTCCGTACTTTCTTACTATGCAATTAGAAACCTTTCATGCTAACATCTCACCATGCAGGAACCATCAACATTGTCATTAATGAGCGAAACGCTCAAGGAGATCTCCCATTATTATGCATTAAACCAAGATGTGCAGAGAGTTATTTTGTCCCTTCCGATTGTTTATCTCGAACACGCGTCGTCGTGTTGGCCCGCTCAAGAAATCTACAATGCTTAATAGTTCATTGTCATATCCACCATGTTCGCATTTCTATGTATGCAATTACTAGTGTTTAATGTTAACAACGCATCATGCAACAGTCGTCCAAATTGTCATTAATGAATGAAAGTCTCGAGGACATCTCTTATTCACACGCATTGGACCAAGATTTGTGCAGGGTTATATTATGTCTTCCAACTTTTCATTTCATTCATCGTCTGGAGCAAACAAACGTTCTTGTAGACTTATGGCAACAGGTCGACAATGGTTTTGTGGAGATACAGTGAATATTTTCAGACATCAGGACCAGAACTTCCAATGGTCCAGGGCATACTTTTACTATTCATCTCATTCCACCCAGAAGGAAGTGATTTGGACCTCTCAAATAGCTCGTGCAGGTTGCGTCCCTGAGGTTTTTGACTGTAAGGAGCTGGTCTCTTGGTGCGCTGAAAAATATATTCCAGGCCAAAGAATTATTCCACTGTGCGACCATTCTCCTGTTTCTTTGTCACCTCAGGTCTTTCGCAAGATGTTAAAATTTACCGAGCCAACATTGACGTTCAAAGGACAAGACTGCAAGCAGTTTCTAAAAAAATATGATAATGGGTTGGACATTTTAGTCGACTTCCTCGAAGACCCAACAACAGTGCCTGAAGATATCACAAGGTTGTAGGTAAGTTCCTTTAGAAATCCATTCCGGGAAATTGTTTGGTGGTTTACAAGAATAATGGGACAGACATCCACGACAAGCATTTCCCATATAATGATTTATATTTTGTATTTCACAGTGAAAGAAGAATACATTTTCGATTGGGGAAGCTAATTTCCATTGAGATTTGTTCCTAGTTGTCACCATTCAAAGAATCGAATAAATTTTATATGTCATCCTACTTGATTTTCGCAATAGTGCATTGTTGTCTGTTTCCAAAACTTTCTCTTTCCAATCAAATAAACTGTGGATTCGACCCAGTAACATTTTGGTACGAGACCCTGTGGAGGCACAAGGCCTCCCATTGTTTTTATGAAGTTTTTAATGGCTTTGCCTCAGTTTTCAAAGATTTGTTGTTAGGCAAGGATGCTTCGCAGATGTATGGCCAGGAAACCAAGTTTTTGAACAGGAATGGCACTCTTGAAGAAAAGGAAAATCACAATGTCCTCGTGGTCTTTGGACCTAAGGAAAATCTTACTTTCCTTCCATGCCACATGATGAACAAGATGTTTGTCGTAGAAATAGCAAGGCAATACAACCATTGGTTGCATTTTTTCCATGACAGAAAAAAAACAGTTCATTCCTCTTCCCTGGAAAGTCGGAGACTTCGTGTGCAAAAACGTCAACAAGATTGACGAGTTTGTCAGCCATTTCAAGAAATTGAACCTAACGTATGCTAAAAGGCTAAAAGGGTTCGACCCCAATGGGATTTTTCGAGAACATTTACTGGCAGTTGGCTTCAACAACTCTTTTATCCATAGACACCTGACTGAAGACAGGGACAGTGATAATGACAACAACAATCATGCTTGTGTCGATTGCGAGGCAGAGACATTGCAAAGCGCGATTGAATTGTACAGACAACAGGGAAAAGTATCTGGTGAGAAGACTACCCAGTCCCCCGCCAGAACTCCCAAGAGCACGACATCATGGAGCATTGCTTTGACGACCCACCCCAGTAAGAAAGCAACTCAGAAATCTTCAAATAGGGGAGGAGATAAGAACCCTCCTCGCACAAAAATTGATAGTTTTCACAAAATTCCATTGACGAAGAAGAGAAAAAACAATGCAGGGCAGGTGGAGGAACCCGAAATTGAAAGTGGATAGCTGCAACTTGAAATTGAAACTGAGCACATGCAGAAAATTGGGTCGTCCGCAGTGGAAATAGCTGAGACCAAATTTTTTTACGAAGATGAATCCTTTGTATTCTAGAGCGTTGTTTTTTACAGTCAATCTAAAAGTATGGTCATTGAAAAGAGAGACATAACAAACAGGAAAGGCAAATATTGCACAAAGATTAACTTTAGGAAAATGTGGTCGTCCCAAATCTTCTCATTTCACCAAGTAACCGGTGAAATTCTAAAGGATTCCATTGGAGGAATTGAGACGGAAAATGACAGACTGAAAGACCACCTCAATGAATTTGAGCAGGCTTTCATTGCAACCCCAGAATTTTCCAATCCTTAGCAAAAATCGTACCTTCTACCACTGCAACCAAGATGAAAGTATCACCTACCCTCCTTACATGCTCTAGAGCCCTTATAGAGAATAACATCAACAAAAGAATGCAGCTAGTTACCGAAGCCTGGGAACATCGCAAAATTTAGTTTCCTTCGAAAAGAAGGCAAGTGATTTCTAGGAACATTTGGAGACGAATTTAAAAAATGATCAGTGTTTCTGTGAAGAGAGATGCTGACCCATTTTGCCAACTATGTCGTCAACACATCAGAACTGAAAAGAAGACAAGAGAAACTCCCCTCCCCAAAGCGGACCAAAAAAATAAAAGCATACTGGCAAATAAAGTTAACAACCTGAAGCTCATTGTCAAATCATGTAAACAAGCCATATCAGAGAAGAAAGATTTATTTACAAGCCTGATCCAAATAGACTTAGCCGGAAATACCAACAAGGTTCAAGACCCAAACTTAATTCTCAAATCCTTTTCAATAACCAAAGAAGCCTTCCATGAACAACTTGATATTTTAAAGGGGTTGTCTTTCAAAAAGTTTTACTGCATAGTTGAACATCATCTAGATGAGCACGAGCGTTGAGTACTGCACTATGCGGCACACAATGAAGAAATTGAACAGAGTCTGGATAGTATTTCAATGGATCTAAGGAAATTAGAAAACGACCTTTACGACATAGAAATCTGGGATGAAATCAACATGGCCCCCATGAAAAGTTACATCGAAAAATGGTTCCAACAGAGAATGGACAACCTCGTCCAGGAAGGGCAACAACCGGTCAACAGGTCTCCACTGACCATCGACGACGGCAACAAAAATGCATCGACTTCATAGTAAGTCTATATTGGCGTCTTATTTTCTTTATCAATCCAGTTAGTCTATATTGTCATCTTGCTTTCTTTATCAATCCATTTATCACCTCTTTAAATAGAAAACTGTAATCAAAGACTCATAACTTCCAATTTCTTCTTTTCAGGTCTTCCTCTCTACCGCCGCGCACTTTTTCTTTCGACATTCATAATTCTTGTACTCATTTCTTTTTATGGTCCACGGGAACCCCAATCCCAGTCTATATGACAAACACATTTAAATTTCCAAAAAGATGTAATGCACATTATTAATTTTTGTTAAATTTCAAAGAAAACTGATTCAGGAATGCCTTTATTGTATACTAAATTTTGGGTGTCCAGGAACCTTTCTTGTTTGTTCCAAAGAAAACTAATTCGGGATTGTTACATTTTTTGTGTCATATTGTATGCTAAATTTTTTGTCTTGCATGACGTTGTTATTATTCTATTGTATGCTAACTTTTTGGGTCTCCAGGAACATATACTTCAATAAATTTAGATTTTTTTTGTGTCGAGAAGCCTTTGCTTTAAAGCAAGTTAATTCATGAAAGTTAATTTTTTTGTGTTTTTTTCCACGAACCTATATAACAGAGGTTATTACTATTCTATTGTTTATTTTTCAATGTTGATGTAATTTCCAGAGATATGTAACAGATATTATTAATTTTTTATCAATTTCTAGTCTCCAAGTTCGCTTCTCAATTTGTAACCAATTTTGAGCCCGCCAACCTGCGATCCAAGAACTTGTTCCCCACAAATGTATGCAAAATGTATGTAAAGAAAACTAATTCAAGAATGCTAAATTTTTTGTGTCCAACAAAAGCCTTTGTTTTTTTGTGTGTTTTTCTTTACAAACCTATGTAACAGACGTTATTACTACTCTATTGTATATTGCAAAACGAGCGCGCCAAACCGGCAATCCAAAAACTGACTAAGTATAGAATAAGGACTCCATGCATGTTTTATAAAATAAACCTTTGTTTTAAAGCAAACTAATTCGGGAATACTAATTTTTTTGTGTTTTTCTCCACGAACCTATGTAACAGATGTTATTATTATTCTATTGTATGCTTTTAAATGATGTAATTTCTAGAGATATATCTCAGTGCTCTTTGCTAAGTATGGAATGAAGACTTCGTGCATGTACATATTTAGTATGTATAAAATTAAATATCCACTTTATAAAATTACATATTTCGTATGTATAATACACCTTACTATTATTATTTTTGTCTCTCCACAAACATATGTAAAACGTATGTAAAGAAAACTAATTCGGAAATGCTAATTTTTTTTGTCCAAGAACTTCAACTTGCTACAAGTGTATTTCAACTTGCTGCGCACTTGAGTATACTTGATCCCCTGGAGTGCAACACTTGTAATGTATTTGTTGAGTTTGTTTCCAAATAAAAAATATATTAAAGATAAAAGATAATTTTTAAATGAGAAGGGTATTGGGCAATATGACAGTTTACAATTTTATGACCTAATCTTCAAATTTAAAGCTACCAAGATGGATTGGAAGTGTCGTGTAAATGAAAAGAAGTATGTAAAGGAGCTTTTATTTGACATCATTTAAGTTGGAAGTGTCGTGTAAATGAAAAGAAGTATGTAAAGGAGCTTTTATTTGACATCATTTAAGTTTGTTTTCAAATAAAAAATATATTAAAAATAAAAAAATATATTAAAAATAAAAGATATTTTTTAAATGAGAAGGGTATTGTACAATTTTATGACCTAAAACTGCTTTGGTTTGGTTTGTTTGGTTAAAAGTCCTTCATTTTGTTTGGTTAAGACTAAAACTGCTTTTGTTTTTGTTTGGTTAAGAGTCCATCATTTTTAGAAGTAAACAGGTTTGTTTGGCTAAGAGTGCATCATTTTGTTTGGTTAAGAGTGCATCATTTTTAGAAGTAAACAGGTTAAACAGGTTTGTTTGGTTAAGAAGGTTTGTTTGGTTAAGAGTCCATCATTTTGTTTGGTTAAGAAGGTTTGTTTGGTTAAGAGTCCATCATTTTGTTTGGTTAAAACTAAAACTGCTTTTGTTTGATTAAGAGTCCATCATTTTTAGAAGTAAACATGTTAAAAAGCCCAAAAAGCCAAGAACTAGAGACATCAAGTCTGTCACCTTATAAAACCGAGTTACTTATGTAACTCCAGCGAGTTAGAGTCACTTATGTAACTCCAGCGAGTTAGAGTCACTTGATTGAGATAGGGAAGTAACAAGTGTCCCCGAGCCTCATAGAAAACTGCAAATACCCGATACTCTATTATTCCTCATAGCAAGTTGCCTCTCATAGCAAGTTGAGAAGGCATGTACTGTACCATATACCCTGCAAATATATCAATTTAAAACCACTTCCAACTCATACAGTTCATCAGAGCAACATATGGAGCAGCTTGACAAGTTGCTGAAAGGCATCATGGTTTCCTGATGAAGCCTCCATGGACAAAATATGCTTTAAGCATGTAAATGGAGAAAAACAAAAAGGAAAAGGCTGTGTCTGAAGAGTATTAATCCTCTGTTCTGAAATCTGAGAAATATTGCAATCTATCTTATTCTTGCGTATGTTAAAAACTAGGGTTCAACCTGGTTTCGTATAGACATGGAGAATAAGTGACTGAATGAATGGTGAGAAATCCCCTCCAACATATCACCAGTAGCAATCTAAAATAAAACTGTGAGAAATCCCCTCCAACATATCACCAGTAGCAATCTAAAATAAAACTGTGAGAAATCCCCTCCAACATATCACCAGTAGATAGTTTATTTCTTAATAGCAAAAGGAGCCAATTTTACATAAACGGCAAACCCCTCATTTTCAACTTGCAAAAAAAACAGCAGCGGTCTGCTTGCTTGCCTGCGTTTCCCTTTACTATTCTAAAAACTAGAAAGTACACAAAATTCAGTCAGTCATTTTGAATGCTTATCCTGCCATGCGTCGAGCTCTCTGCGAGCCTCCAGAAGGGCTTCATAGAATTCATCGGCATCAGGATCCGTGTGTCTAAAGCCGTGCATCCTAAGATCCATAAACTTACTCACCGGGGCTTCTCTGGGTCGCTCCTTCTTGGCCCTAGTTGTTGTTTCTTTGGAGGCCTCGCTCTTGTTCTTGTTCTGGGTTTCACTACTTGAAGAAGATCCGCCGCCGCCGCCGCCCTTGGCAGCAATGCCCTTGTTCTTGGCCCCTGAAGAAGACATTGAAAGTCTCTCTCACAGGATCGATCCTTGGACCATAAACCTACAGCATGCAAATGCAAATGGAAACATATATACATTAAGACTTATCAGGCAGCATTGAAAAACAAAAGGTGAAAACAAGAAATGAAATCGAAAACCCTATAATTGAACCGTTGCCCTACACCAGCAAAGCAGTGGCACAAGCAGGATGCACGGAAGAGCTTGAGGAGGAAAATTAAGTATAGAAAGAGAAGTTAAAGAGATATCTATATATAGATATAGAGAAGGTGACGCTTCAATGGTTGCTTAAACACCTCCCCCAACGGAATACGGATAAAGAGCCATTAACCTAATTTTCCACCTATCCAGATTTGCAACGTATTATTCTGCGAATTACAAGTTTGATCGTGGAGGGGGAGGATCCAAAACAATTATTCCACCTGTCAGTGGTGCATGCAGAGTTATTGCATAATAAATGCAGGCCAAGGACAAGCGCTGCATTTCATGGTGGTTTAGTGGAGCTTTTATTTCAAAGTTAAGAGTTATTCTGTGGTTTAGTGGAGCTTTTATTTCAAAGTTAAGAGCTATTATGTCAACAATAGGGCTCTCTAAGCCATTACAACAATAGGTGTTGGCTAAACATTCGATTTTTTGGATTTTTTCACCAAAATTTGGAGATGTAAATTTGGATAAAATCGTTATTTTTTGTTGTTTATATTGTATTTCTGAGTGTATAAATGGATTTAGTGTGTTGAGAAAAACTCATGGGGCACTTGGATTATACAAACTTAGCTTCACGAAAACCCGAAACCCCGATTCACGAAAACCCGAAATGACGGCGTGTGGATGAGTTAGGAATTTTCGGTGTTTCGGAACCCGGAATACCCAAGGGAGTATTTCCTTGTACTCGCAAGTCCCGAAATCCCGATTAGTGAAACCTCGAAATAAACTAGCATGGATGAGTTGTGATGTTTCGGCGTTTCGGTACCCAGGACACCTAAGGGTAAATTCCCTTGTACTCGCCAGTCCTGAAATCCTGATTAGCGAAACCCCGAAATGAACTAGCATGGATGAGTTGTGATGTTTCGACGTTTCGGTACCCGAGACACCTAAGGGTAAATTCCCTTGTACTCGCCAGTACCGAAATCCCGATTAGCGAAACCCCGAAATGGTCTAACGTGGATTTGAGTCCCGATATTTCATTGTTTTGGCATCCAGAATATCCAAAGGCGAGATCCCTTATACTCGCAAGTCCCAAAATCCCGACTTGCGATATCCCGAAAGATAGAGTGTGGAAAAGTTATCATATTTCGGAGTTTCGGCTCCCGGGAAACCCAGGTGCGAGACCTCCTGTCGTCGCACATCCTGAAATCCTGATGGAGGAAACCTGGAAATAGTGAAGCATGTTAGAGTTTGGTGTTTCAGAGTTTCGGCTCCCGGGAAATCCAAGTGCGAGACCTCTTGTCGTCACACATCCCGATGGAGGAAACCCTGAAATAGTGAAGCATGTTAGAGTTGAGTGTTTCGGAGTTTCGGCTCCCGAAAAACCTAGGTGCGAGACCTCCTATCGTCGCACATCCCGAAATCCCAATGGAGTAAACCCCGAAAGGTGGAGTGACATGTTTTAATCCGAGGCATTTTTAGTTATGACAAACTATTGGTCCCCTTCAAATTTCGGCACTTCGAGAGACCAGAGAGTAGGGGAAACACAAATGCATCGCGATTTCTCGAATCGCGAAAGCCAGAGGTACCTCTCCGGTAAGGCCGGTGGTCATAACCCACGATCACATGAGTAAGGACAGGAGAGGGTAGGAACCGCATCGGGCCCCATATGAATTCAGAGAATTATGTTCTTTGACGAAAGGAAGGAAAAAGCCGAAAATTTTTCTAGCCTCTTGGTGGATATGTTACAAATTGGTATCAGAGCATGGTTACAACACTTGGCCTGCTTGAGCTCATGAACGAGTTGCACGGAAGCTCCGTTCGAAATACTCCAAAAAGGAGTAACCCCCTGTCTTAACCTTCTTAATCAAAAGACGAAGTTAAGAATAAAAACTCCTATTGTGTGTGTGTACATGTGAAAAATATGAATTATGTACTGGTTATAAATAAATATAAATATTGACTAATAACTAACGTTTGTCTTTTGCACCCAAGCAGACGATCAACCGCGGGAAATTACAGACGCATAGAATGGTGACTCACCAAGAGGTGGGGGAAGGCTCCCACAATTGAGACGAAGAGTCTGACGAAAGGAGGGCGGTAGGGACCCCTCCAGATCTAGCCGAGACTGTGAGGAGTCTCATGGTCGAATTGCAAAGCTACAAGGTTGACAATGAGAGGATGATGAAAGAACAAGAAAAATAAATAGAAATTAACGCAGTTTTACTGCAGATCTTATCCGACCTACAAAGACAAATGCAGCATGAACTTGAGGTATAGAAACATGGTCATATCAGTGGCCACACTGAGAGGAGCACCTCGAAAAAGGTCCATCCCAGAGGTAAAGGACAAGCAGCGGATGATTCCTCTGGGAGGAAGCCAGCGGTTCGAAGAGCTCTTCTAGCAGCAGAACTAGTTCTTATTCCCGAAGAAGACAGAAGAAGGGAAAACTCTCCAAGGGTCATAAATTCAAAGAATTCAGGAAGGCCAAACCACCCTCCTTCGATGGTGAAATAAAGAAAGGAGAGGAAGCAGAGGCCTAGCTACTTGGACTAAAGAAGTATTTTAGAGTCCATGACTTCTCGAAAAATTTGAAGGCCCGAGTGGCCACCTTCAACTTGAACGAAAAGACTTCCATTTGGTGGGAAGACCTTAAGAATGTAAAAGGGATTCACAAAGAAGACCTGTCTTGGGAACAGTTTGAGAAATACTTCAGGAAGAAGTATCTGTCGGAAAAATATTTTGACGAAAAGACTAAGGAATTCTATGAACTTAAGCTGGGGCAACTCACCATAGAGGAATATGTTAGCAAATTCCTCGAGTTGCTGAGGTATGTACCCTACATAAAGGCAGAAAAGGCAAAGGTGCAATGATTCATCAGTGGACTACCTAAGGATTATTAGAACAGGATTGAATTTGATGAACCAAAGACCCTAGAAGATACTATCTGAAAGGCAAGATATTGTTATGAGCAGCTTGGGCATCGAACAGAACCTCACGAAGGATGGAAACCGAAGAATAGTTCGGGATTCCAGAAAAAGGGGTTTAAATCCGAAGTGTACACCAGCAGAACTTTCCCTCCTTGAGCCGAAATAAAACTTATGGATCTGTACCAATGAAGGCTAATAACCCAAAGAAAGAACGTTTGAAATGTTGGGGTTGCGGAGAAGAACATCTATTGAGAGACTGTCCACATCGACAATAGAATAGTCGGAGAATTTATAACATCCAGGAAGCTAGCACCGTCAATGATGTGGCCAGGAGTGTGCCACAAATTTATGCAGCCTTGGATAATAACCAAGCTGGCCACCAAGCTTCAGTGGTGGAAATAAAAGGTATGATTTCCAATCATCTAGCGTCTATTTTGATTGACCTTGGTTCAAATTTGAGTTATATAGCCCCTAAGGCTGTTGATAAGTGTAAACTACAACCACAAAAACTTACCAAGCCATGGTTGGTACAGTTAGCCACTGGCACCAAAAGAAAGGTAGCAGAGGTCATACCAACCTGCCAATTAATGTTGGGTGAATTCCCCACCCAAGCAACCTTTAACATATTACCCTTGGGATCGTATGATCTATTGATTGGTATGGACTGGCTAGCCGCCCATAAAGCCAGATTGGACTGTTACCATAAAACCTTAGAATGTGTAAGTAAAGAAGGGAAAAGGATAACCCTTCAAGGGATCCGAAAACCTGTCTCAGTGAGACAAATATCAGCTCTGCAAATGAGAAAGTATTGCCAAAAAAAGGATGTCCCCTATATGCAATACAGGTGTTGAAAACTATTGAAGATGACAAACCAAGCCTCGAAGACCACCCTACCCTAAGAGAATATAGAGATGTGTTTCTGGAAGAGGTATCGGGTCTACCTCCGAGAAGAGACATAGACTTCTCGATAGAACTTGCACCGGGAGCAGTGTTGGTGTCTAGGACACCCTATCGGATGAGCACACCTGAACTAGTTGAATTCAAATTGCAATTGAAAGAAATGATGGATAAGGGCTATATTTGGCCTAGCGTGTCTCCATGGGGAGCACCAGTCCTATTTGTGAAAAAGAAGGACGGTACCCTTAGACTGTGTATAGATTATAGACAACTTAATAAGGTAACCATAAAGAACAAGTACCCCTTGCCCAAGATCGATGATCTGTTCAATCAATTGGGGGGTGTGTCTATTTTCTCAAAGATTGACTTGAGGTCGGGATACCATCAAGTCCGAATCAAGGGTGAAGACATCCATAAAACTGCCTTCCGGACGAGGTATGGTCACTATGAGTTTGTGGTAGTACCATTTGGGTTAACCAATGCCCCTACCACTTTCATGTGATTGATGAACAATGTACTCAGCAAATTCCTAGATAGATTCGTACTAGTTTTTATTGACGATATATTAATTTACTCCAAGAATGGAGAAGAGCATGAAGAGCATCTTAGGCTTGTGCTGCAAATGCTAAGAGAACATCAGCTCTATGCCAAATTCAACAAATGTGAATTCTTCCAGAAGCAAATATATTACTTAGGCCATGTCCTATCTGAAGAAGGAGTAGCAGTAGACCCTAACAAAATCAGGTCTATCATGGAATGGCCTACCCCAAAGGATGTTTCGGATATCAGATCATTTATGGGATTAGCAGGATACTATAGAAGATTTATAAAAGGATTCTCCAAGATTGGTTGTCCAATCACTGCCCTCTAGAAGAAGGGGACAAAATTCATGTGGACACAGAAATCTGAAGAAAGATTTCAGACCCTGAAACATCTACTGACCCATGCACCCGTGTTGAAGATCGCCGATTTCGAAGCTAACTTCCTCGTGTGCACAGATGCTTGTAAGGAAGGGCTCAGAGGAGTCCTTATGTAAGGAAGAAGTGTGGTCCACTATGAATCCCGAAAATTGAATGAGCATGAAGTCAACTATGTGACCCATGATCTAGAGCTGGCTGCCATAGTGTATGCCTTGAAAATGTGGAGGCATTACCTCTTGGGAAGAAAATTTGTACTTATGACAGATCACTGTGAATTGCGATATCTGTTTGACCAACCGAAACTCAATACCAGACAAGCTAGGTCGATGGCCCTCCTTAGCGAGTTTGATTTCGAAATCAAACACATTAAAGGAAAATAAAATAGGGTGGCAGATGCCCTTAGCAGAAGCATGAAAACAATTCACCTGGCCGCAGTGAGCACCCGCGGGATGGATGTCAAAGAAAGAGTCAGAAATGCATAAGAGACAAACACATTTTTCCAGACCGTGACCTCGTACCTGCAGCAAGAACCCACAGGGATAAAGTATGGAGGCTACCGAATGACAGAAGAAGGTCTGCTCACTTACCGAAGCAGACTATACATTCCAGATTGTGACGACTTGAAGAGGTTCATACTGGATGAACTACATAAAAGACCCTATACTGGTCATCCAGGATACCAAAAGATGATCACAGCCACCAGGAAACAATTCTATTGGCCTAGATTGAAGAAAGACATAGCTAAGTACCTAGCCAAATGCATAGAATGCCAGCAGGTGAAATCAAAACACCGACACCCAGCAGGATTATTACAACCTCTACCAATCCCGGAATGGAAATGGGAAACCATCTCCATGGATTTCATTACCGGATTACCAACCTTGACCAAACAAAATGACACCATTATGGTAGTGGTGGATAAATTGAGCAAGTCCGCTCACTTTATCCCCATCAAGTCAACTTGTAAGGTAATAGACATCGCCAACGTATTCCTGAAGGAGATATTCAGATTGCATGGTATGCCGAAAGAGATCGTGTCTGACAGAGACATGAAATTCACTTCCAACTTTTGGAAATCACTGATGGCGGGTTTAGAGACCAAGTTGTTGTTTAGCACCGCCTATCACCCTCAAACCGATGGATAGACAAAAAGAGTGAACCAAATACTAGAAGACATGCTAAGAATGCATGTAATGCATCAACCCAAGAAGTGGGAAGATTACCTGCCACTGGTGGAATTCGCCTACAACAACGGCTACCAAGAATCCTTAAGGATGAGTCCGTTTGAAGTCCTCTATGGTAGACCGTGCAACAATCTTGTTAGTTGGAGTAATCTCGTAAATAGGATTTTTTTTGGACCCGACATGTTGAAAGAAATGGAACAACAAATGACTCAGATAAAACAAAACCTGAAGGTCGCTCAGAATCGACAGAAAAGTTACGCCGACCAAAAGAGAACTCCAAGAGAGTTCAAGACGGGAGACCATGTATATCTCAGAGTTAGGCCCAGGAAGAGTTCTCTGAAAATGGGAGCTTGTGCCAAGTTGGCACCTCGGTATTGTGGACCCTTTGAGGTTCTAGATAGAGCGGGACTTGTAGCCTATAGGCTAACACTTCCTCCCACAGTAAAAGCACATAATGTTTTCCATGTTTCATTATTGAAGAAATATGTACATGATTCTAATCATCTAATTGACTGGTTTGTGATCCAGGTGGAACTGGAGGGATAATTTCTACCAGAACCTCAATGGATACTGGACAGAAAGGAAACCCTGCTCCGGAACCGAACCATTGCACAGGTCAAGGTGCAGTGGAGACATTTTGGCCCAGATGAGGCTACATGAGAAATGGAGGATGTCATGAAACATGCATATCCAATTTTGTTTACCTCTTTACATACATGTCATGATGATAGATAAAACATCGAGGACAATGTTCCTTTAAGGGGGAGGGAATTGTAACACCCTGTTTCCCCCAGTCTATAAAAATAATTATGCTTGCCAAAAACTGTGGCAAACTCAAAGATGTAAATGTGTGATTCTGAATGGACCTTAGTATACAAGGGCGACGAATGTAAATTAACATTATATATATATATATATATATATATATATATATATATATATATGTTGCAGGACTGCTGAGAGGGGGATGTACTGAAAAATAGACCACGATGGCTGAAGAAAGGTGGTGGAAGGCACTTGGAATGGTGGCGTTAACTTCCGCCGAAACCAATACCGTATTTGGTCTTCATTGGCCCGGAGAACCAAGAGCGGCTCGCTGGCCCCAAAATGAATTACTCGCCAGGATGGTAGGTGAAGAGGCTCCTCATGAGTTAATGAGGGATGGGGGTGAACCGCCCATCCATGGAGGCCTCAGACTTGACCACCACTGGGAAATTTGTGCCACACACAACCTCGTCAGAAAAGAAAAGGCAAGTAAAAGGTGTGGAAGGGGGGACGCGAGGGGGATCGCAGGAAAAAGATCGGAAGAACTCGAGAACAAAATACAGAGTGAGCGATAATAGAGAAGAAGGAGAGTAACCTTCGTCCTCGATCGCTGAAGAACCAAGATAAAGAGTCTCAAGCATCGTGGTCTAGCTCGAGGGTGGCTAGTGGTAAATCCATTCAGAGTCACTGAGCCTACGGTTGGGTGGAAACGAGCACCCCTCTCAGAAGTTGCATCACACCTAGTGTTTTATGATAAGTGATATATCTTGTATCTTGAATTTAAATATTCTGACATGTATGCTCATGGTTTGTGAAATTATGAATGATTTCCGTATAAGACTGTTTGTATGGTGTTTGATCAGAAATGGTAGTTGCATGCTTATATTGGAAAGACCGTATATGACTTACGTATATAGTTGTATATATGCATATTTTGAATGGATTCAGTATTCAAGTATGTTCTCAGGAAATCTATTCCCTTATTTTATCTCAAGTAATGCCTTGGATAGATCTTCCCACAAGGACACCCTTTTTAAAGTTTACCCAAGAATCTGCCAGAAGATTTTATGGCGTAAGTATGAAAAACTCTGCATGAGAGAGGGAATGGTCCTCTTAGACTTAGGACACTTCAGTGTTTCGGCTTTTCGGCACCTGGGAGATCAGAGGGTAAGAATCATTGTCCTCACGACTCGTGAAATCCCGAAATGCTAGTGTGTGGGTAAGTTATGAGTTTTCGGAGTTTCGGCACCCAGGGTACCTAAGTGCAAGTTCTCCTGTACTCGCAAGACCCGAAACCCCGATTCACGAAAGTGTGGATGAGTGAGGACTTTTCAGTGTTTCGGAACCCAGAATACCCAAGGGAGTATTTCCTTGTACTCTCAAGTCCCGAAATCTCGATTAGCGAAACCCCAAAATGAACTAGCATGGATGAGTTGTGATGTTTCGACATTTCGGTACCCAGGACACCTAAGGGTAAATTCCCTTGTACTCACCAGTCCCGAAATCCCGATTAGCGAAACCCCGAAATGAACTAGCATGGATGAGTTGTGATGTTTCGGCGTTTCGGTACCCGGGACACCTAAGGGTAAATTCCCTTGTACTCGCTAGTCCCAAAATCCCGATTAGCGAAACCTCGAAATGTTCTAACGTGGATTTGAGTCCTGATATTTCGATGTTTCGGCATTCAGAATATCCAAGGGCGAGATCCCTTGTACTCACAAGTCCCAAAATCCCGACTTGCGATATCTCGAAAGATAGAGTGTGGAAAAGTTATCATATTTCGGAGTTTTGGCTCCCGGGAAACCCAGGTGTGAGACCTCCTGTCGTCACACATCTTGAAATCCCGATGGAGGAAACCCCAAAATAGTGAAGCATGTTAGAGATTGGTGTTTCGAAGTTTCGGCTCCCGGGAAATCCAGGTGTGAGACCTCCTATCGTCACACATCTCGAAATCCCGATGGAGGAAACATCGAAATAGTGAAGCATGTTAGAGTTGGGTGTTTCGGAGTTTCGGCTCTCGGGAAACCCAGGTGCAAGACCTCCTGTCGTCACACATCCTAAAATCTCGATGGAGTAAACCCTGAAAGGTGGAGTGACATGTTTTAATTTGAGGCATTTTTAGTTATGACAAACTATTGGTCCCCTTCGGATTTCGACACTTCGAGAGACCAAAGAGTAGGGGAAACACAAATGGATCGCGATTTCCTGAATCGCGAAAGCTGGAGGTATCTCTCTGGTAAGGCCGATGGTCATAACCCACGATCACATGAGTAAGGACAGGAGAGGGTAGGAACCGCATCGGGCCCCATATGAATTCGGGAAATTCTATTCCTCGGCGAAAGGAAGGAAAAGCCGAAAAATTTTCTAGCCCCTTGGTGGATATGTTACACTATCCCTGACTATACCAAAGATTTCTTCATCTTCTCTTTTGCTTTAGAGGAGACCATTGTTGTTGTGCTACTGTAGAAAAATAAATAAGGGCATGAACATCCCATAGCCTTTTTTAGCAGAGCTCTCCGAGATGCTAAGCTGAAGTATGACATACTAGAGAAGCAGGCTTATGCACTGGTCAAAGCACTCAAAACTTTCAAGGTTTATGTGTTACAGTCTAGCATAACAACCTTTGTTCCTAGCAGCAGTGTCAAAGAGATTTTGGTCTAGCGAGACAGTGAGGGAAAAAGAGGGAAGTGGATTGTCAAACTATTGGAGTATGACCTGCACACAAAGCCCACCAAGTTGATCAAAGGACAAGGACTTGCCAAGTTGTTATCAGAATCAAATTGTAAGGTGCTAGAATTGCATCAAATCTTCACCAAATCATACACACCCCTCATACAGCTTGGACAAGACAACTTACAGGTATTTGAAAACTACTCCTCTTCACCTTGGTACAAAAACATCATTTATTTTCTGTAGCATTTAGAATGTCAACCAGATGTCAAGAAGACAAAGGCCAGGTCTCTCAAGTTGAAGGCTATCAAATTCTGCATTTCAAACTAGAGCTTCTATTGGAGGGATCCTATTGGTATCCTTTTAAAACTCCTTGATGAAAATGAAGCCAAACAAGTCACAACAGAAATGCACATAGGACTATGTGGAGGGCATCGCCATTGGAAGGCCACAACTCTCAAGATCCTAAGGGCAGGGTACTACTAGCCCACCCTTTTCCCTGATGTATTTTCTATTGTGAGGGCCTGCAATGAATGTCAAATATTTGCAGGAAAACAGAAGTTACTATCACTACCCCTAAAACCTATCACTGCCAGTGGTCCATTTCAGAAATGGGGGTTAGAATTCATAGGGATGCCAGAAGGGATGACAATTCCAAGCATGGTAAGTTTGACAACCTCTGGTTTGACCCTTTTAAGGTGGTTGAGGTTCTAGACAATAACACATTTATCCTGCATAATCTAGATGATAAAGAGATATTTGGAGGCTTAGTAATGGGTGCTTCCTTAAACACTACTTTGTTTAAGGATGAGGGAAGGTTCCTCTTGTACCATAGATGCTTTCCTTTTATTGTTGATTTTGATTAGTTGGTTGTGTGTGAATAAAGACTCCATAGCCCAAAAAAGGCACTAGGGTGTAGTTTCAGTTTTCAGTTTAATAAAATGCATGGTTGAGATGCAGTAGCAGATAACATAGAACTGGAAAACAAAAACATAGGTAAGTAATGGAGCGTAAGAGCTGTGGTTTAATCCTAAGGCATCGATCTACAATTCTCAGCACCTCACATGGACGAGCTATTCCCAGTTGGAGCCAATGTTGTTACCTAGGTCTGCACCCCTTCCCTCTTCTATCTCTCACCCTATCCATCCATCAATGTTAAGTGTTGTTGTTGCTTTCTTAGCTCATTCTCCATTGTTTAATTATTCGGCTTCATAGCCCCTATTTGTCGTTGCTTATTTGCACCATAGTATTTCCTTTGATAGAGGGTCACATGTTCTAGTTTGAGTTTCGAACACTCGTCATCATATTTGCCACTAACTGAGCATGTAGTAGGTCCATCAAGTCTTTCATGTGGGTGTAGGAGATATCCAGGTTCGACAAATCCATTGAAAGCTCAGTAAGCTTCTGCAGAAGCTAACAACGAATCAGTTCAAGCCATATCAGACTCGAACTACACAAAAAAAACAGGTTGGCTTGATGGACGGTGAAGATCCGACGTTGATGTAAGATTGACGGTTCTCATGATATTCGGGGTTTCATAATGTGGAGAAAAGAATTTTTTTTCGCGGAGTACCTAACTCCCCCGCTAATCCCTATTGGTGGAATCCCCATCCTCCAGATCAACGGTCCTCACTAGATTTCGAACCCCCCCAACCTCTCTACCTTTAACAGTAGGGGGGGTCCAGAAAAGTGG
>ML791168.1:828199-847180 GCA_009831015.1 Picea engelmannii
TAGAAGTAGATGGTTGGTCATGGATGACCAACTGAGCCTGTTGTTGAGACGGGAAGGGTTGGGACAAGACTACCGGTGTAGATGGTTTGGGTGTTCCTTGGAGGAACTTAGTGACTTCGACACGTCGTGGACAATCCTTTGTATATTGATCGTCACCACAGATAAGGCAAGGGTATCGTGGTTTGCGCTTATCCCGGTCTTCAACAGGAGGAGTTTTAGTTTTCTCTGTTGGATTATTATTTTTTCCCTCCTTATTCTTGCCTCTCCCCTTTTTAGATTTATTTTTACCAGTAGGGGTAGATTGAACGGCATTCACCTCTGAAGTTTTACCGGCGGGAGTGAAAGGAGACGGAGAATTTTGAACATTATAAGAAGTAGATTTAGGGGTTGTACTTGAAACCGTATGTGAGTGGGCTTGGGCAGTACCAATCACACCATCAGCTGCATGTGAGGCAGCTGGAGTAGTTGAAGCGCTGGAAGTACCAGGACGAGGTAACTTAGGTAACAAATCATATGGCGTTCCTGTTTGCGAATAAACAAGATCAAGATATTGAGCACGACTTATAGCTTGCTCTTTCGTAACAATGCCACCCATGGCAATGTCTTTACCAATTTCGTTCACAAAGGATTTCATAAACCATTCTGCCAGTAACTGATCAAGGAGTTCAAGTTTAATGAGACGTCGTCTCCTTCTCCACTCATGGATTTGATCCGATATATGAGTGTCTTTAGTCTATTTGAAAGAAGTCAAAATCTCAGTCCCAGTATCATAACAGATCGGTAACTGATAATGTCATCGTGGCAATTCAATATACCACTTCGCAGTAGAACCGGTAAGGGTTCGTTGAAAAAGACGTAGACGAATAGAGTCATCCATCAATGAGTTGGATGAACAACATAGGTGAAAAGTCATAACGTGATTGTTCGGGTCCTCTCCCACCTTTCCATCGAATTTAGGAATGTCTGATGGAATCTTGGCTGGAATAACGGGCCATTGGGGAGAGTGACGAATAGGATCATTTAGAATCCTAGACAAATCTGGCAAATCCAAAGTAGCAATAAAAGGTAATTGTTGATTCACCTGTGGGTACTGGTGACTTTGGGGTGGAATCCCTGCTGGCAAACCAGTAGGCCCATATGCAGTCTGCCCATAGTGGGAAGACCCCGACTGATTCGGTGGTGGTTGGAGAATTCCAAGGATTGTAACCTTGAGTTTGAGTAGGGACTTGAGGTTGAGTATTTTGACCCTGACCCCAAATAGGATTAGGTATACCTGGATAAGGTTGGCCTATAGTAGGAGTAGGATGTTGCCCCCCCAGTCGTTTGAGGAAGATTTTGTAGCATTTGAGTCCAATACTGGGCCAAAGAAGGAGGTATATTTTGTCCAAAAGGTGGGGTTGGTCCCCCTATCGTAGGTGGAGTTCCAATCGGAGGTTGTGTTCCAATCGAAGGTTGAATAGTAACTGGAACATGTCTGGTAAGAGGAGGTTGAAACGTACCACCTAGACCACCAACGAGAATCTGCAAGTTTGGTGCAACGGACAGAATAGTGCCACTAGGATTAGGAATGCCAGAAGGAAATTGAGGGAGTGTCGGAATAAAACCGGTAATAGGGTGCCCATGAAAAGAAGGAACACTAGGAGTACCAGAAGGAGTTTGCGGAGGTGTTGGATTGGAATCATTCAACAAATCATTCAACGCATGGTAACCGGGTGGGAGCGTCGAAATAACATTGGGCGTTCGTTGGGTGTTTATAGGAGGAAGGCCAGCTGTAGTGAACCCGATTGGGACACTCGTAGTGTTCGTGAGATGGTCCATCTCAGCAGGAAGAATAAATTGATAAGTGGTATTCACCGGTATAGTCTCTGTCTCAGAAAACACCGCAGTGTTGATTTCAGAGACCATAGGCGAACCAGGACTAAAAAGAGTCCTGCGGAAATCACTGGCTGACCAAAAAGGATCTTGGCCTTCTACACCGAGAAAAGGCCCAAGAGGTGATCCAGAAGAAGTAACAACTAAGTCCCCAGATGAGTTTAATCGCACAAAAGGTTGTTCACCACGACAAATTTGAAAGTCCTCTCTAGTATTGGTAACTCGAAAAGGTTCTAGAGATTCAGTGGATTCCACTTGTGGTGTGGTAACAACTGTTGTTTCATCGTGCCGAGGAGAGCCCTCAAGTGTAGCTGTAGGAAAGGGTTGTGAACCTTCCAGATGCTCTGGAGATAAACCCTACATTCTACGTGAACGACGTGGGGGAGCTATTGTAAACGAGTGACAAGCTCTGCGAAAAAATTCATATGGTCAACTTTGAGAAACAAACAACAAACAAAATCTAGGAAGCAATCACCAAGCAAACAAGACCTTCTAATTTTGAAGCCACTAGTTGGTGATGAAATCCAACGTCGCAACAACGAGACGAGAAGGGGTGGGGCTAGGATGGAAAATTTACGTTGACGACCTGCTTAACGGACTTACAGCCTGGTGCAAGCTCCCACACATAATCGTGGGTATACCCTCCAAGGAGCCTGAGTGAGTTTGATAAACGTCAATTCCAGGTACTGTGAAGACTTTCCCCTCCACAGTCACCTTGGGTAAGAACCTAGAGAGATAGGCCACTAAGGTCACCACAAACAACAGTAAAGCCTGGGGGGACAGTCGACAGTCTGATCCACACGCAAGGGCAGGGTATCTAGCCCGAAATCAACTCAAAAGGCTTCCACTCATCATTGTGGGTATACCTCTGAGTGACCCCCGTAATATGTGCAATATCTACACTGATGTCAACAAAGCAGGGTGGGTAACTCTGCTAACACCAATGTGACCTAGTGCTTGACCCTTGTGTTAGAAGGGCTTCCCAGGACAATATGTTGCAAATGGAATTTAACACTCCCTAACTCAAGATGCTATTGTGTGTTTTGAGCTTTTGGAGAGTATATCTATCTTCCTACTCCAAAGCACTATCCTAGCTAAATGTTGGTGTAAAAGATCCCTAGATAAAAGAGTTACTAGATAAATTTTAAGATTACGCAATGGTTTTAAGAGCTGTTGTTTACTCAAAGGTAACAGAAGTGAAACTTATGTTGTATGACTCTGACCCAATAATGCAAGGATGAGAATGAAATGTATCACTTTTCGTTCAATGAATCCTATGTATGGGAGAGAGAAAGTTTGCTAGATAAACCATGAACAATATGTAAAATTTCCTTTCAAATGTCAATGCAAGCAATCAGTTATCAAATGAAAATTCTCTATTGTGTTTTTTCAATACTTCAACAAGCTCAAAAATTTGATTTTTCAATGTTTTCTAAAGACAAAAACAATTTGATGAAAGAAAAACTTTGTGTTCACTTTTCAAAAAGAACCCTCACTATACCAATGAGAGAACAGAAAATCAAATCATAAAGAATCAAGCAATAACAACCCAATCAACTCTTTCAATGAAAGCAAAAATAAAGAGAAAACCAAATAGTCTTCTCAATGCAAACAAAAATGTTCTTTCAAACCAATAAGAAAAGGAGAAAACCAACAAACTTAGCTTTCAACCAATCACTGGATCTTAACTAATCAAACACACTCAGAATCTGAAGTCAGAGAGAATGGTTTTGCCAAGAAGAGTTAAGAAACGAAAGTCAAGTCACAAATGCCAAGAAAAGCCTTAAAACCCTAACACTGTTCACGCATGCAAACTAGAGCAAGAGAGTTATCAATCAATAGTCCAAGAAACCCATAAGAGATATTCCAACCGATCTGGGTAGTCAGAAAGACAAAAACTCAAATTCCAAATTTGGAAAAAGAATGTTCGCAGGTAAGCACTATTACACAATACGAGAATCATTGATTCTCGCAGGCAACCTTTGAGCAAGGTGCGAGAACCTCACACTAAAACCTATGGGCAGGGTGCGAACCTTACCAGTTCTCGCAGGCTGCAATGAAGTGCAGTGCGAGAATTCCTGAACATGTCAAAAATTTTGAAAAAGGAAGTAAAATTCAAGAAGGCTTTTGGACTCAGAAGGTCTATCAGGATATCCTGAAGACTCAGAGACTGATAGGACAGGAGAAAAATGAAACCATAGCAAATGGCCACAGAAAAATATCAAAAGCCACAAAGAAAATGGGATTGGTCCCCAATGGAGTCACCAATTTTGTTATTGGATAAATTCGTAAGTGCGGACACAAACCGATCTCCCTAGATCCACCTGGATCTAGAACAAAGCAAGACATAATAATACTCTTTCCCTAGATTTCGACTATTGAATGAACTAGGAGGGAATAATCATGAACATACCTTATGATCGCTTCCTTTGGTCTTTGTTGTTCCAGTTTCGCTCCAATGCTCTTGCGCAGTCAAGACCGGGACAACTCAAACCAATCGAAGTGAAAACAACTCAATATATTCAACAGTCAATCTATATATATGATCAAGGAGTTATACAATAAAGTAGACTTAGATTTATGGGAAAGAGACATATTGTTGTATCATATTGATGGAAAGCAAAGATTACAACTTGAGCCTTGATGTTGCAAACCTCCTTTCAATGGCCCTTGGCTCTGACACACACACTTGCTCACTTGCATGAAGAATATCAACCACCTTTGATAAACTTGCTGGAGTTCTCTAGCTGCTGTAGCATCAGTCCTTCACACAATCTTTCACTAATTCTCCAATGTCTTATTAACCTTGTTTGCTTCTAACCTTTTCCATGAGAATCCCCTCAATATATAGGAGAGAATGAATTAGTTACTTGGATAAGAATGATCCCAAAATATCAGGAAATCCAGTACTTAGATAACCATTCAAATGCCATCTCATCCTTCTAGAAGATTCTCTTCTAGAAGCTTCGAGAATTCATCTTTTTCCCTTCTTTAGAAAGTGTTCACACCCTAGCAGTTAGACATAGTGCGAAATTCTCACACCCTGGCTTAAGGCAGCCTGCGAGAATCATGCATTCTCGCAGGCAAATGTATTAGCAGCCTGCGAACCTTCCTCCAAAATGTCATTTCTTGAAAGAGATGAAGGTAACTTTTCTCAAGAGAAAGTTATAATGAAGAGCATGAGTACACCATAATCAATACATCATCATGACAACCAAAATCATGGGTAACAACTCGTAGGGAAGGATGGGATGGTAATATCACCATCTATTGTAAAGATGTTCAACAGACTGTAGGTGATTTTTTGGATGAATACAAAGACGTGATTGTCTCCAAATTCTTGTTTCATGATCATATGGTGAAGTGCTTTCTTGATGTAACTTGTTACTCTCTTGTTTCACATGTTTTTTCTTTCTGTATTGTTTATGAGAAGATAGTGTGCAAGATTTGTTATTAACACCATATACTGGCTCAGAACAATATTTATGTTTTCTTCCAAGTTTGAATGTAGAATTCAGATAAGCTATGCTCTGCATTTGAAATGACCCCTGATATTTTCCTCTTTCCATCTCACAAATTATAAGGATCCACTGATGTGATTGTCTTTCCTAGTTACATATGTCTTTGTTATTCATTCATTTAATTATATGTGACCTTTTGACTCTATTTAGTCCAAGGGCTCTCTTTTGTTGTCTCAACCAGAAACTCTAAAAACAAATCTTCTATCCTCATAACTAGCCTAATATCTCATATCAACAAAGTTAAATCATACAAAGAGATCCATCTCTGAGTCTTGGAGGGCTATATCCTTGACTCCAAGTGGTTTTGTGGCTACCCCTGCCGATTTCCTCCTCAGCTTGGGAAATTACAGGGTGATAACATAATGGTGACCATACCGGGGAACTTTCTCCAGTAGTGCACTTCAAGTTCCAGATCTGATTATTGATGGTGGACAATGATCAGACACAAGAAGGTTGAGATCATTCACCTGGCGACTCCAATCTCCATATCAGTTCCAATTACAAGACTCCACTGGAGGAAGAACTAGAAACATCACCAAGCAATCTAGAAAGAGCAGGTATTCAAGCTCAAATTGTATTCAAGACATTTTTGGTTTTATCTGTAACTATGTCTTATCTTTTTCTAATCGGGATCAAGAGTATATTGTTGACGTTTACATTGATCATTTGCAAATTGATGAACCTCAAGAGACTAATCCCCAAATTGTAGATCATGTACATACTCATACACTTGTGCACATCCCAGACACACTTGTAGAAAGCCCTGTGAGACACAAACCTCCTGCTTTATCTCCTACCATTGTTGAAATTAAAATTAGTTATAAGACCATTGCTTTACCTCCTGTACCTGCAAAAATCCCAGACATATACAAGCCTCTAGATTTTCCTCCTATTCTCCATGACCTCCTTGCCAATTACATCAATAATCTTCCCAGGTTTGATGGAGAAAATGTGAAGATCACTGCTGAAAAGCATATCCAAAGTCTTGAGGATTTTCTTGATATGTTTGAGGTAGAAGATGAGGATGTCTGCATCATAATGTTTGCCCTATCATTGCAAGGTAAAGTCAAAATTTGGTTTAAGAATCTTCCAACTGCAAGCATTGACAATTTTCATCAGTTTGTAAAAATTTTCCTAGATTGATGGGTGATCATGAGAAATGTATTTCTCATCCTAGAAGAATATGACCATTTGAAAAGATAGCTAGAGGAGATAGTACATCATTTTTCAGCAAGGTTCAATAAGGTATATCATGCAATGCCTATTGATATAGGGCCACCCTCGGGATCAACTCACTTGCATTTCCTAGATGCCTTCAATCCTGAGATGACATTCCAATTAAGAGAAAGGAATACTGCAACCCTTGAAGAGCTGAAAAAGATTGCAGTTGATGTGAAAGCTAATTTGTTGAAAAAAAGGTCCAAGCTAAGGTCAGAAGAGAAAGATAGAACGTAAAAGGAATGGATGACATCTTCATAAGTGAAACTAGATGTCTTGGCAAACAGTGTAAAAGAGATTATGCAGACGATTAGCAGGAAAGATAAACTTGTTGTTCAAAGATCACATGTTCCAATAGTTCCAGAACAGACAAGTATCAATGTCCCCAAACACTTTGCCGCTCATCCTTGGTATCATGGATTGGATAACAATTGTTTCATGTATTCAATTCACAATATAGTCAAAGATGAAGCTCAAAATCAGCTTGTTGAAGAGCCATCAGTTGATATGATGTGCATGTTTGATGACCTTGCATATGTAGATGATTTTCCAGGATATGATCATCAAGGTGATGATTATGTGGTTGAGTTTGATAATGACTGCTTAGAGAAACCAACACTATCTTCATGGGAAGAAGAAGTCCAATTACCACAATGCCAAGATGACAATCAAACTCTACATACTAATCAAGACTACAAGGAGGAAAATGTAGAAAATTTTCAAGAAAGTGCACTACCTACCCCTATGTTTTGCCTCGCTCCTGAGAAAACATTGCAAGAAGATTGTAAATAGTAAGAATGAGGAGTGTGTTGATGAACTAGTTGAGGAAAACAGGGATGATATAGGACCTGCTTCAAATCCGGAGGTGCAACCCTTGAATCTTTTTTATTTCAAACCTCAGATGAAATCATAGAGCATGGGATAGGTAATGAACTGATCTATTTTGATTCCTTTCCCTTATGCTTTAGTTCATTTCAGATTGTGAGAGGGAATCTTAGTCATATTCTGGTTGAGAATCACAGTGTAATCCATGAAATGCCAGTAGAACCAATGTCACGGTCATCTAAATCACTTTATGACCCAATAGCTGATATGTTGGATAGCTTGTGTTTTCAAAGTCAGTTTTCATTTACCCCTAATGATTTCAAGAGTTGTTATGATATGGATATGATCAAACAATCAACTCCAATGTCTTGTTTGGTAGAAGTATTAATACAAAACTGATCAGATCAAATACAATCATGTTCCAAGTCACTTGAAGACATAAAGAACACATGTGTGGCACCTGGTCATGAGGTTGAATTGACTGAGTCAGTATATCCAGTGATGGGTAAAGTCTATCCTGATCCAATGGCTATTTATATGGAGAAATTGTTCATCACAAAGCCACAATGCATTCCCAGTATTTTTGTTGTCTGTCAGGTTTATCAAGATACTTGTGATGAAGATCATGATGGAAAGAAGTTCATGATGCCTGTACAATTTCTATTTTTTATATTGATTGAAAACATCGAAAGAGCAGAGTTATTAGAGAAGTTGCTTGACTGGTTGCACTGGAATTATTGTATCATTTAGAACAATAAAATTATCAGTAATGTGGGGTAGGTAGCAGTTCTGAATAAGCTCAGTCATTTGAGCATCTTTTTTCAGTATTGTATGCTTTCCAGTAGAGTTTGCAGTTGATAGTATCTAGTTCAGTGTTCAGTTAAATCTGAGTTAGTTCGAAGATTGTAGCTGCAGTGACTCCATGGCCCAACGAATAAAGCATTAGTCTAGATGTTCAGAGATCTGAGATTCTTGACACCTCCTCAAGAGCTTCCATCCGTAGGTGGAGCTTATGTTGGGGTTCTATAATCATAGGAAACTTGATTATTCAACTGCTTATTTGGCATTGCTCCCGTTATGAAGACATATGGCTTGCCGGGCTCGGTTAATTCCATTTCCCCCTCCATCCATTTCGCCAAATCCTTCATCACCCTGCTGCATCCTTCATCCACATCTGCGCCACTCACTCCCTTGTCCATTTATCCCATTGAATACATCTTGCCCACCATTTATCCCTGCATAAACAAACTTAGGATAAAAAAACGTTAGATTAGACTTATTAATAATAAATTAATTATTAATTAAGTAATTAATGATTAATAATTAAGTTAGTTTGTTAATAATTAGGTTAGTTTAATAGAATAAACATTAATACAGAATTAAATGAAAACAATATAAAACAAATTTAAAAAACAAACATAAATAAAAATAAAATACAATATAACACAAAACATATAAATTAAAAACTAAAACAAATAAAATATAAATATAAATAAAATAAAAAATAAACATAAAACTTAAATAACAAAAATAAAACACTAAAATTAAATTAAACTACACATAATAAAAATTAAATACAAGAATTAAAAAAATAATAAACAAAACATAAAATTAAAAACTAAAAAACTAAACTATCCTAAAGTTCTACCCGACATTTTCCCCCGTAGCTCGGACCCCCCCCCCCTCACGTCACATCACCTCAAGGGGGTCCGAGCAAGTGGTATTGGGAGGGACAAGTGTCACCTCATGGTGAACTCAGACCCCCCCTCCCAATGCCACTTACCACATCAGGGGGGTCCGAGCAAACCACTTACCCCTTCAAAACTGCCCTCCCAAAAAATCAAAACCGCTCTTTTTCGCCAATTTTAACAGTTGTCTCCCGAGATGGATTCCGGGAAAATGGAAAGGAATTTTAAAAATTCAAGAGGTTTTTGTTCATCATGGGCTAAAGAACAAAAAACTCTCCCAAATTTTACACAGGTGCCAGAAGTTAGGAGAATCGAAGCCATCTTTGAGCCCCATTTTTTAGTTTTTCATTTTTTCTTGTTTCAGTCCTAATTTTGCGGAAGTTGTTTTGACGAATTGGAGATGAAATTGGAAAAAATGAAAGAGGTTTTTGTCTAGAACATGCTCATATAAAATAACCTATTTCAGTTTATACACAGGTGTCACCGTTGAGGAGAAACAAATGTCTGAGTCAACCCCTTTTTTCAGCAGTTCGACCCGTCTTTCATGGCTGACAGTTCAAGATTTTCAAGGATTCGTTTCTATTTTTGGATGAGGTGGTTGAATTCAACCTCCCAAGATTGAGGGGTGATATTTCCTATATATTCATGTAATTTTAATGTAAAATGGTTGATCAATTTAGACTGGCAGGGAAGGATGGGATGGTAATATCACCATCTATTGTAAAGATGTTCAACAGACTGTAGGTGATTTTTTGGATGAATACAAAGAAACGATTGTCTCTAGATTCTTGGGTCATGATCATGTGGTGAAGTGATTTCTTGATGTAACTTGTTACTCTCTTGTTTCACATGTTGTTTCTTTCTGTATTGTTTATGAGAAGATGATGTGCAGGATTTGTTATTAACACCCTGTACTGGCTCAGAACGATATTTATGTTTTCTTCCAAGTTTGAATGTAGAATTTAGATAAGCTCTTCTCTACATTTGAAATGGCCCCTGATATTTTCCTCTTTCCATCTCACAAATTATAAGGATCCACTTATGTGACTGTCTTTCATGGTTACATATGTCTATGTTATTCATTCATTTAATTATCTGTGACCTTTTGACTCCATTTAGTCCAAGGGCTCTCTTTTGTTGTCTTAACCAGAAACTCTAAAAACAAATCTTCTATCCTCATAACTAGCCTAATATCTCATCCCAACAAAGTTAAATCATACAGAGAGATCCCTCTCTGAGTCTTAGAGGGCTAGATCCTTGACTCCAAGTGGTTTTGTGGCTACCCCTGCCGATTTCCTCCTCAGCTTGGGAAATTATAGGGTGATAACAAAAATTAATGGGTTCTCGGTCTCTGCCCACCTTGCAGAGACTCTGTGCATACATGCACTACCTCCCTTGAGCTTAACAGACTCATTTTTCCAGGAAATTAAAAAAAATGGGAATGTTCTTACATGACTGAAACTGTTTCGCTTGAAAAAATGAGTCTTAAAATGACTCTGCCTACCTACTCTATGTGTGGCTCTCTGTGCACAACGACAATATTTCTCTAGAGCCTTGAACTTGCTCCGATTTCGAAGGGTTCAATCCCTTTGTTCTCCAAAAGATTTATTTGTGCCCTCATGGCACCCTCTGCTCTTCCTCCTGAGCTTGTGGACCCTTATAATGGTCCTCAGTGCACTCCTCACACTAGCTTCACCTCGAGGGTGAAATCATGAAGATGGGTGTCTATTTTGCTTGTTTTATGAGAAAAAATATATATTTTCACAAGTTCTTCATCTTCCGGTATACAAAAGTATTTTTTTATTTATAATTTCACACTTGGAGCATTTTATTAATGCAAAGAAAAAGATTACAGAGAGATTTTACAAGAGAGTTTCTCACACTCGATCATCGACAAATGACCCTCCATGCTCTTTAAATAGAGATCATGGACCAATCGGGTGTTAAACCATGGATCAATGGTCATTAAGATCGAGGAGAGTATGAACCGTTGGATCACTCTATGTTGGGAACATATCGTGACCATTGGATTTCCTAACTACAAATGCATACTAATGCATACTAAAGAAACACACTAGAAAACACACTTTTACCTAACGACACAATAGACCAAGTAGATCTTAACTAACTCCTAAGTGTCTAAATATCCTAGCAGAAGATAATCTATATCTGTATAAATTGTAGAAGGTAATTTTTAAGATAATCTATGTGTAACATGTTAAAATTTAAGGGAAAAAAATATAGCTAGCTAAAACAAAAATATTTATTTTAAAATTTCTAAACATTAGCTACTTGTATGTTACAATCAGCAAGACATTAAAACTTCTGATCCATAATTTGGTAGCATAAAAACAATAACTGACAAAACATTTACTTAGCTGAAACAAGAAATTAAGAGACTATGTCAGTTCCCAAATTTGAAACAAGTTGCACACTAAGAAGGATTCAAGTAACGCTAGAGAGGAAATTTGTGTGCTTGGGACCACTCTTTCAAAATACATGTTATTGGCACAAGAGATAGAGGAATGTAGAAGAGAAATAAAAGTAGCTAAATATTTTTGAGGGGATATTGCAACAGAGAGTGATTCAAGTCCATCTGTTTTTGAAGACTAAGATTTAGCCTCCACTTCACCAAGACATCTTCCTTGGGAAATATTTTTTAAACACAGTCCATTATTTCCAAGTGTAGTTAATTGTTTGTGAACACTAATTGTTTGGCCAATGGTTAATGATACATTTATGAAATTGCATGTTTTAGTCTGTTATGAAACTATTAGAAGTTCCAGACACTGAATCATTTTTATTTTAATCATGATTTACTTGGTCAAGCTCTCTTATCAGTTGTTGACTAAAGAGGTTTGGAAATATTTTTGGCACCCCAAAGGTTTCACCTCAAATTCTCCATATTGATAAAAGTGTTGCTTGGCGTAATATAATGTAATCATTTCCAAAATTGGGATCAAATTTTATCACATATGAAGGTTGGATTCTCTCTTTGTTGTGCTTTTCAAGTCTTGGAGATTTATATGTTGTCTTAGAATACATATAGGGCAGAATGTATCTATTTTATGTTTCATTCAACCTAGTTACACAAGTATTATTCTGAATTTACATCTTGGCATGTGTTTAAGGTTGATTTTGAGATTATAAAGTACAGGTAATAATTATATGATCTAAGTAAATGTTGAGTGGTTTCTTGTGCTTTTCAAGTCTTGGAGATTTGTATGTTGTCTTAGAATACAAATAGGGTAGAATGTATCTATTTTTTGTTTCATTCAACCTAGTTAAACAAGTATTATTCTGAATTTACATCTTGGGGTGTGTTTCAGGTTGATTTTGAGATTATAAAGTATAGGTAATAATTATATGATCCAAGTAACTATATGAGTGGTTTCTTGTGATTTTCAAGTCTTGGAGATTTGTATGTTGTCTTAGAATGTAGTTAGGGAAGAATGTATCTATTTTTTGTTTCATTCAACCTAGTTACACAAGTATTATTTTGAATTTGCATCTTGGGATGTGTTTTAGGTTGATTTTGAGATTATAAAGTACAGGTAATAATTATATGATCCAAGTAACTATATAAGTGGTTTCTTGTGTTTTTCAAGTCTTGGAGATTTGTATGTTGTCTTAGAATACAGATAGGGCATAATGTATCTATTTTTTGTTTCATTCAACCTAGTTACACAAGTATTATTCTGAATTTACATCTTGGTATGTGTTTCAGGTTGATTTTGAGATTATAAAGTACATGTAATAATTATATGATCCAAGTAACTATATGAGTGGTTTCTTGTTCTTTTCAAGTCTTGGAGATTGGTATGTTGTCTTAGAATACAGATAGGGTAGAATGTACCTATTTTTTATTTCATTCAACCTAGTTACATAAGTATTATTCTAAATTTACATATTGGGATGTGTTTCAGGTTGATTTTGAGATTATAAAGTACATGTAATAATTATATGATCCAAGTAACTATATGAGTGGTTTCTATATTTTTCATAGAAGAAAACATAGAAATTGGAAGTAAGAGAATCATTTTTATGTCATTCAAGTAATTAATACAAAATCTTGCACGTATTGCGTTATTTACCACTCTTTATCAAACTCAACTATTAGGTGAGTAATTGTGAGAAATTGTATTACACTTAAGAATGATCGAAGGTATGTCCCCGTATAGGGACATGCTTGATTAATATATTTTTATTACAATTTTTTATTTTCAATTTATAATGAATATTAAAAAATAAATTATCTTATAATCTCTCCCCTTATTTACTTTGCATATATTAATACTATTTCAATACAAATTTGAACTATCTTTTCAATTCACAATGAATATTAAAGCACATTATAACATCTTTAAACATTAAGATGTATTCAATATGCATAAAAATATTAAATTGTTAATATTAATTCACAATGAATATTAAAGCACACTATAACATCTTAATGTTCGGGCCTATCCATGTAAGGGATTGTCCCTGTACATGGACATGGACGAATTTGGCCATGTCCACCTCCTAAAACACAAAATGTAAATAATTAAAAAATTAGTTAACTGGCAAAGGTTTAAGATTTACCTAGACTAGCGGCAAGGAACAACAACAAGCTACAACAACCAACCACAATGACCTCTAGCAACAACGACGAGCGACAATGTCCACCAACACCAACCAACAACTAGAACTAATCAACATCAACCACCAACCAACAGTTCGGAAAAGTGTGAAGGGAGCAATGTATGGGCGATATATAAAACTTTTTTCGGCCAAAGTGATGTGCGGGCGATATATAAAACTTTTTTCGATCGAAATATTCTTTCAGCCGAAAAAACGTTCAGTCGAAAAATGTTACCGGAAAAAAAATAAAATCGTCTGGCTAATATGGTACATGACAGTCGAGGCCATCGTCATGGTACTGTTTGATTTGACGTCTAAAGATTTGACCAAAAAGATGTGTCTTTTGGCCGAAATAGTTATTAGTTCGACCGAAAAAATGTCAGTAGAAATTTTGGAGACCCAATTCTCACAAAAATGTTACCCAACTTCTTGATTTCACCCAACACAATGTGGTAGTTAGATTCTCTTGCATTTGGAGATGTCTTCTTAGAGTTATGGTGACAGGATAGTTGTTTACTCTGAGGGGTTGACTTAAATTGAGGGTAAGCTCTACAATTATGTGTAGATGAGCTTTAAAATATAGGTTTTAAGAAACAAAATTACCTTGGACTTGTAGTTCTCTACTTGTGGTTGGCACACAATGTTGGGTTCAGAGTTTGATTATGAATTGTGTTTTCATGTAGTGCTCCCACAACATTTGGTGTGTTGATCATGGAAAGTAGCCTTGTGTTTGGGAATTACATCAACATCCATGAAGACAACATGAATGCTTTTCTTCTCAGTTAGGTTGTGTTTCACAGAAGGTGATCTCTACAAATCTTGCATGCTCAACATTAAAAAGTAGCATGAATTGAATTTGATGTTCTTGGTAGTAGTTTATGATATTTTCACATAGTAATTGGAATGAGTTGAATTTTTTTTAGACAAAGTCTTACTATGGATGTGATGTAAATTTCTTATGTTGTAATTGGGTTTTGTTTTTCCTCTATTTTCACAGTTTCTTTGTTCATTGTAACCATTCTCATTTTGGTATCATGACAGTGTATTGAGACCTCTCCTTCATTGTTGCAGTATGGTTATTTTTAACATATTGTGTTCAATTTGTTGGTTTGGGAAATCATTTGATCCATAATGAATCATCATATAAATTTTCATATATTTTGGTACTTTATAGGTGGAAAAAATGGAGTTATTGGCTTGTAGAACCCATTTTAGGGGTAGGTCCCACTTTGGTGATTTGAGGTCTAGAACCTTATGGAGTATGTTTGAGGCCTTAAATGGTTGCTTTGGGGGTCAAAACTTTATAAGAGCTTTCTGACGGCATGAATATCACCTCAATTAGAGTTCATATGTGGAAGTTATGCCTTCCACAAGTTAACCTATCATGTTGGCCACCATGGTACCAAGTGGATGCCATTTCAATGTTCATTACTCACACATGTGGAGCTAGTCACACATGGGCTTTCAAAAAGATTTTAGAGGCTCCAAAACTCTAACCATTGATTGGAGGTTTAGGCATGAAAAATATCAACCCCAACCCTAGATGGCTAACATGTTATGTTAAATACTATGTGGCTAGGAAAGGATGTGGTTTCGTTCTTACTGTATTGTTCATTGTTCCATAGTTGAGAAAAACATCTAGGATTAGGATACTAAAGTGGAACAAAGGATGTAGAAGATCCTCTAGCCATCATATTGGCCACAATGACCATGTAAACTCCATAGTGAGTGACCCTTTATTTGTATTTGCAATTCATAATTGAGAAGAAAAAAGTAGAGCATATCCTTGATCTTCTAGATAGGTTTTTCTCGTATTGGATTCTCATGTTTCATTTTGTGGATAATGTGTTATTTGCTTAGATTCTTTCATTTCAATTTTTGCTATCTTATAATTTTCATGCGTAATAAGAGATTTCATAAACTTGTAAGATCAATTGTGATGATCTATTTCAATGAAATATCCATGATAGTTTATAGATCATATTGTTATTAGAGAAATTTTCTTTGGGGATTTTGTGAGAAGTTGTAAGATTCAAGAATTAGGTAAACTCTAAAACCCTAGCCATGACTAATGAGTATAGTAACAATCCATGGGATGAGTCGAAAGATATATTTTCAAAGTTGGAATCACAAGTCATTGGCATCTCTCGCAACATGGTCATTTTCATGGCAACTTTAAAGAAACATTTTGGGCCTTTCAAGGAGTTTGATTGATCTAATTTAGAAGCTAGATAGGAAGAGAAATATTGAGAAAACAAAGGCCCAAAAAATGAGTCCAAAAAAGGGATAGAGGAGAGAGGCCATGATCCGGTTCCATCACTTCTTTCTAATCTATGTTTAAAATGGAAGAAAACGTGGATATCAAACCTTACCAATGTATTGATGTAGTTATGTTGAATCAATGGTCACAACAATTAGAAGTTTATTTCAGTGTTCATGACATAGAAAAAGAACAAAATATTTCATTTTCCCAACTAAGTTAGAGGACCATTCCCAAACTTGGTGGGAAAGTCACGTGAAGATGCTTAAACTGGAGGGTGATCCTCGAGTGACAAAGTGGAAGGTGTTTAAAACACACATTAAGTCTCAGTTATACCCTTTGGGAAAATAGAGTACCGATGGATCCATTGGCATTTCTTATGGAAGAAGCAAGGACAGAGTGTACAATACTACACCAATGAGTTCAAAAAAATGGTCATTATGTTTTATATATCTTCCAAAAACCTAGATATACTCCTCAAGTATTTGGGTGGTCTACATAGTCATTTAGGAAGAAAGTGATTTTTTTTAACCTATGACAGTTGATGAGGCCTATGTGCAGGCATAATATTTGGAGAATATGGGTAAGAATAAAGGATAGCCAAGTGGTTCTATTAAGGGGGTTGGATTCCCAAATCTCAACAAGAAGGATTAAACCCAAGGAAGAGGTTCAATTAGACTCCTCCCTGTTTAAATGGAATAATCCTATGGATTATCGTTGAGCAACCTTTTGATGGGTTTTATGAAAAATGTTTAAATTTTCTTTATATCTCTATTTTTTATTATTAAATAATAAATGAAAAGAAGAAAAAAACCTAAGTTAAGTGAAAGGAAGAAGGAAACTAGTTCTAAGAGATAACTCTCAGAAAAAGTTGAGAATATTATTGTAAGTCTTTTAATCTAAGTATTAATCCTACAGGGAAAAAAAGCTTCAAGGAACAAAGAAGTTCATAGCTACATGACAAAAAAAATATACAATAAAGAAATAAAGAAATTGAGCAGTGCAATTAATGATAGAATATTTATTAAAAAACATTTATTTACTTATAATACAAGTAGGACATGGATAGTTGGTTTATGTCAATTTTGTTTCTTTTGTATAGTAGATGAGTTGGGGGCATTGACATAACGGGGAGATTGACAAGACAATATACATACATATCCCTCTTGTAATATACTTGAAACACAAATGATATATTATAGAGTGTGTTTTCTCTTAGCAATCAAGTTCTTTCTAGGTGCATTCTTGTTATGATTATGGATAATTATTATTGTTATTTTGGGATAAGACATACTAAGTGATGTTGATTAATGCACTTAGTATTTTCTTAAGTTCACTGAACATTTTTTTATGATTCGTGCATTATGTTTAATGGAATGGGCAATGTTATTGTGTATTTTTATTTTATTTCTATTGTGTTATTGAGTGAGATATGGTTAAAATATCATTTCTTTTATTGTGTTATCAAATGAGCTATGGTAATATATTTTCTCAAGGAAAACCTTGTGGGATACCCTAACCCCCTTCCTTATAATATGTAGATGAAAGGGGGTTTAACCATGAAACACAATAATGGTTGGTAACCCCTTGGGACTTGAAAAAATTTGAACTTGTGACTTGTGGCCTCCCCAACAACAACATGTCTTGGATGGGTAGATCAATTGATCGACCTAACCCTTCGAGCTTATGTGCTATGGTAATATACCATCTCTATGTTTTAACATTAGTATCCAATAGTAAAAAAATCATGTGTTATGCTAGATCACTTTTTCATTTCCATTCCTAAAATTCAATCATGTAAACCAAATCTTATTAAATTCATTCTTCCTAATTAATGTTTGGATCATAAAATCCAAGTGAGGCTATTAAGATATCCTAGATTTGCATATTCATGGAGAAAATGCCTTGCAAGCACAATACTTTCCTTGTCGTACGTTGCATCTACCATGTTAAAATCTTCGTGAAGTAGCCATTGTACTTCCAAGTGCTCCTTCTCCATCCAAATCCATAAGCTAAATGTTTCTCCAACATCATTCAATGCATACAAACTAACTAATTTAGGCGCATGTTTGTCTATATTGAAAAGAATTCATATACATTGTTCCAGCGAGTCAAGAACCCAATAAAAACATAAGTAACTAATCAAGGGGAGACTTGGGTGGAAACTTTCCTTCTTTATATGGACACATTATTTAATATTAACTTGTAAAAATCATTGTCTACTTCTCAAAACAAGTTGTATTCTATGTACGATAACATTTTGGCAATGATC
Source organism: Picea engelmannii (assembly GCA_009831015.1). Classification (NCBI taxonomy): domain Eukaryota; kingdom Viridiplantae; phylum Streptophyta; class Pinopsida; order Pinales; family Pinaceae; genus Picea; species Picea engelmannii. The sequence continues at coordinate 846,479 of ML791168.1, forward strand.
TGATAACCCATAAATACTCCATGATGTCATTTTCATTAAGATAGCATAGAAAGAGTTTTAACATCCATGTTCTTCCCATCCTCTCCCGTGCTTTCAAGGGAATCAAAGAGTTGGAAGAAAAAATTCCCTTGAGGACACGAGTGGAATAATCATCCATTTTTTCTCACCTCATGGTAGCCTTGAGCTTGAGGATTTATTAAGAAATATAAAGTGGAGGAGGAGAACAAGTTCTTGTTTTTGAATTGTTGTGACTAGTGACTCTGTGATAAGATTGAGTCCCTAGGATGACATTATTCACATTGTGTCTTGTCATTAGATGGTGAGGCAAAAACTTGGCCTTGTTTAGTTAAGGCCAAAACTGCATTGACCGAGTCTTATTAACTTCGAACATTTTCTAGACTACTTGGGTCCAACCATCCTTGTGTTTAGTTAAGGCCATGAAACATTTTGTATATACATGGATAATAAAATACTACTTGAGGTCATTAGCTATGCATACTTCACACATAATCTCTTTTAAGAATGGTGTTAATAAAACGTGTCACTATTGTGATAAACAACTTGTTAGAGATTGTTAGAGATATGTTTAGAAAAAATGGCCAATATTGGATGGGCAAGCCTACGAATTTATACAAGATTTAGAAATTAAGTTTTGTATATTTTTTTTTCATGGAAATGGTTGTCTTCGTCAAGAGAAAACAA